>JAAIXJ010001774.1:15379-257987 GCA_013403705.1 Heliconius hermathena | reverse complement strand
GGTGACTCAATTGACATCAGATATTTGATATGTTCATACAATTAATTCATGCATTTCTTATAAAGGCTTCTGCTTGTGACAGCAAAAAATGTATGACTAATACCTATTATATATGTATGTATGTATATTGATAATTAAAACTAACACAGCGAAATCACTTTAGACTTTGCGAGGATGACTATCCTCGCAAAAAAATAAAATTAAATTATTTTCATATTTTAATACAATAATTTTAAAGGAAAAATGAAATTGAAGTTATAGTTTTCTAAGACTAATCAAATCCGGTGGAATGAAAAGAACGGAGTGTCAAGACACTAGCTAAGATAGAGCCTACTCTATTAGACGGAATAAAGCGTGACAAACAGGGTATGCCAGCACATTTTAAAATCTTGCTCACCTTGGAAGATGTCCACTTAATAGTTCAGAATTCAGTGGAAAGTAGGAACCGGGAGTGTCTTAGTAGGAGCGGAGTATCTTAACATTAGGTACTCTCTGCCTACTCTAACAGAGTAGGCAGAGAGTAGAGAGAGTTTTTGTCGTCCATGAATATAAAAAAGTTAAATTTCACGTGTCTGGGACTTGTGACTCACGTATGTCTGCAACGGCGATGGTTGTGGGTTCGATTCCCAATCGAGGAAAAGAACTATTTTTATTTTCTCTCCGGTGCTAAACTAAACACAGCGTTGAGTTTCGCGGGTTAACACGCAATATCTCTAGATGTAGGAATGGAGAGTGTTGACACTAAGATCATTACCATTATCCTACTTTATCGGGATACAGCGTAAAGCTAAAAAGAATAACACAAAAATTGCACCTATACAAAAATATGAATATTTTAAAATCGTCTATACGACCACTAGCCATTTGAGCCTAAACTGGTCTAAAATATAAAAACAGTAAGTAAAAATATACTTTATTTTCTTAAAAATAAGGTTATTTTTCAAAACTCCTATACCAATTGGGATGCAACAAGCAATGGCTATCCTGCTTTAAGCCTCTCGTTTCAACTTCAACCGGTTTTCACAAAGAAAGTGAAGGATTTTATTAAGATTAGATGTGGATATGGATTTTTAACCGACTTTAGAGAAGGAGCCATTTAAAGGCAAAATAATTTAGCTTCTTTCAAAATGTGTCAAATATCTATGTCTTAGTCGTAGATTTGTTTTAGTTATAAAATATATTGTATTTATAGAACATTTAGTGATTTAATGTGAAGCCTAAATATTTATTAGTTTTAAAAAAGCAAGCTTCTCTCATGGTCCAATGGTCCAGAGAGCGAAATTTCTTGGTCTCTGGATAGACACACAGGGTACAAAGACAGAACAGGGTAGCCTGTGCTTTGGTAGAAACAGCGTAAAACTAAAAGAAACTAACACGTGTATAGTATATTATTAAGTAGTATTTAATATACTATAATTAGCTTCACGCTGTATCCCGCACACAGCAGGGGAGGGAGCGGGAACCTGGTTAAGACTTTTAAGACACTTCGTTCCCCACTCTCCGCCGATTTTTTTCGAGGCATTGTGTTTGAGTGGCGGAACTTAATGCCGAGCTTTTGACTTGGTGTCAGATGCAAAAATTTAAGATATGTATAAAAAAAATTATTACCTCGAGTGAGGATCTAACCCATAACCGTCGCGTTACAGTCTCACTTTTGTACTCCTGGGCCACAACGGCCTCATAATGTCAATTATAAGGCCGTCATAGCCCAGGGTATAGTAGTATAGTATATATTTCTTGTATATGCTATAGTATAGTATATTCAAGATAAAACAAGTGGCTTTATCTGACCCGATTCGATTCGTCAAGCTTCACGTTCCCACCAATTATATTATTTACTATAGATAACTGGAACTGGGTTCCACTAATATGTGCTTTTGATAGTTCACCTACTTTAAATTAAATACGGACAGATAAATGTTATGTTATTTTATGTTTATACCTACCTAAATACTATATTGTTGTATTTGTAGGATGTGTTCCGGATAGCGGGGTAAGTAGGGGAACCTAATTTTTTTTAAATCGAGTTGTTGTACGCCACAGGTTTTTAATTGTCCGTGTCTTTTTTATTCCTGTGTTTTTCTTAATTATGTTATGGTTTTGAGGTTATAAGGTAAAGTTCAGCGTTAAGTTCCGCAACGCCTCCAGAATTCGTCGGAAAGTGAGGAACGAAAGTGCTAAATAGAAGCAGAGTGTTCTAACACTAAATTAAGTTAAATAAAAAAAGAAGTTACGGTGTTTGTGAAGTGAACATTAATAGGTCTATCAAAGTTGACTAAATAGCTTCTGATCATGAGAGCTAGTAGTGCCTTCATCAATGTCAATTAGATATTACTGTGGTTGAGTTACAGGCAATCCACTACTGTGCGGTTTCGTAGGAACTTCCTTCCACGCACCACGGAACTGTGGAACGGCCTACACCCGCGGCAGTGTTTCCAGGTCGATATGACATGGGTATCTTCAAAAAGCGCGTCTATCTCCACCTTAAAGGCCGGCAACGCACCTGTAGCTCCTCTGGTGTTGCACTGTGTCGTGGGCGGTGGTAATCACTTACCATCAGGTGACCCGAACGCTCGTTTGCCTTGTCCTTTTCCATAAAAAAAAAGTTACTAAAAGAATAAATTCATTTCCTGTGTTTGAATACAACTGCGCTCCTTGTCGTCAATGTTTGGGATGGTCGTTGGTGGTCGTCGACCACGTTGGTGGTTGGCTGGTGGTCGGACACCTTGTGCTAATACCTTATGTGACACTCCATTCCGTGAACTCAACGCCGCGCTTTGTTTACTACCGTACCACTTATGGCAGTCAATTGTGCCACTAACTCACGATGGTATCTGTACTAAAATACATAGCAATAGCAGATTTACACGTTTTTCCGTATAACATGGCAACAGCAGGAGACTAATGTTAAGACTCTCTTATTTTCGAGACATTGAGCGTTGAGTGGCGGAACCCAACACCGCGCTATATCTGTCAGAGCAGGGTGAACGAAAATAATTAAAATATAAAATTGGTGTCGAAGCAAAGCGCGGCGTTGAGTTCTGCCACGCAATGCCTCCAGAATTCGGGAGAAAGTGGGGAACGGAGTGTCTTACACTACGTTCCCTCTGCCTACACTGCTGTGTGCGGGATGCAGCGTGAAGCTAATTTATTGTATTTTATTTTATAATCATTCTCCGACCAGAAAAATGGATTATAAGTTATAAAATTTCGTAACAATTGATGGCGTGATTCATGCTTAATACATTTTAATACTGTCACTGTAATTTGATGCTCAAGCTAATCAGTCTTTTGTTTACATTTAAGAAATTACTAATATCCATTATAGCTTAGTAGCGAGTCATTATGTTAATGTGATAGGTATAGGTTTAAAAAATATATATAATATACAATATATGCTTTTAGAGAAAAAAAATGGTTTTTTTTCACATTTTTACTTCGTCGACCTCTATGTATTTTTTTTAGCTTCACGGTGTATTCTGCATTTTGCAGGGTAAGTAGAGAGAATTAGAAATCTTAGTGTTAAGATTCTCCCGTTGAAATCTCGTTCTCCACTTTCCGTTGAATTTTATGGCGGAATACAATGCAGCGCTTTGCCTCGTTTAGGGTGAAGACGAGTGTAATTTTGGGGTTAATAATTTATGTGAAACCTTTTTATATTATATTTGTATTAAGTTTATTTCAATAAAATACATTACACGAACTGCTGTTTTCTTTAGATCATTTGGGTATAGAAAATAACAATGGTATGTAGTGACTTACTTAAGTAATGATAAAAACTTTTTTTTCTGCTTTTTAATTCTCTTAATGTACTTAAATCCAATGTTGGGAAGCGGAACTCAACGCCGCTTCCTCGTTGGAATCTCCGAATGGGAATATAACGATAATAGTCAAAACTTGAGTTAAGCTCATATTCCTCGAAGGCTTCAATTATAAATCAGAATGGTACCCTATATCTCAATACCGTGCAGAAACTCGATATAATATTATTATAGAGAATATTCGGTGTTCATCGCTGAAATCCTAGATGTGTTTGTTTCATAGCTCTATTTTGCTAGAATTTCGCTCTATATAGATCAGAGTTATGTGTGGTTAAACAGTTCTTACTTCAAATTCTGTTTAAGATAGGGTTATATTTAAAACGGAGCCTTTTATGTTTTTTCAACGTCACTCTATATTACTCCATATAGCAGTGTACGCAGAGAAGACCTAATATTAGGACAGTGTTAAGACATCGTCCCCCACTTGCCGTGGAAATCTCGAGGCATTGCGTGTTGATTGGCGGAATTCAACGCCGCGCTTCGCCTCTGTACTAGAGCGAGGAAATGAAAATATAAAATAATTTATATACCCAAGTGGGAATCGATTTTACAACCTTCGCGTTGACAGTCACACGCTTGTTCTCCTGCGCCACGATAGCTTTAAATAAATTTTGGCCTATTCTATTTCTGCTATTGAACATGCAATGTCTCGAAAATTGGGTAACAGAGTATACTTATGCTAGGATCCCCCCGCCTTCCCAGCTATATATGGGTTACAGCGTGAAACTGAAAAAAAAAACAAAAAATATAACCAAATTATGACACGATGGCCTCCATCATCAGTAGATATGTCTACTGTACATAAACGGTCAATTTACATACAAAATTAACATATACACAGAAATGAGATCTGTAAAGCGGCGTGTGAATATCAAATGTATCAGTTTAAGTATAAAACTTGTTATTATCGACCTTATAATAGTATTAGTTTGTAAGATAAACATTGGAAGGACCATTGAGGTATAGTGGGACAGAGGTTTTGGGTTCGATTTCTACTGATCTACATATGTTTATGTGTTAAAAGTTTTTTTTTAGGTTCACGTTTTATTCCATATGTAGCAGCGTAGGCAGAGGGAGCCTAGTGCTAAGATATTCCACCTTCCACTTTCCGCCGAATTCCGGAGGTATTGGGTTAAGTGGCAGAACTCAACGTTGTGCTTTTCCTCGTCGCCACAGCCAAGAAATAAAAATATTAATTATTTCATTTCTTCGAGCGGGAATCGAACCCACAACCTGTTGCGTTTATAGTCCCACGGTTTCACTTCTGCGCCACGACTGGCCTCAAGTACTTTCTTATATTTTACAGACTTCTCATGTTAAGTGGCGAAACGAAACGCCGTGGTTTGTCAGCAAATAAAACAAAAACACAATATACCTCTTAAGTGAGTTACATCTAAGCAATAAAAAGAGGAATTAAAAATTTTGTTTTTTCATGTCCTCACTCTGATAACGAGGCAAAGCGCTGCGTTGAGTTCCGCCACTCAATACGCAGTGCCTCCAGGATTACGCCATAAGTGGGTATGACTAGGTTCCCTCTGCCTACCCTGCTATTTGCAGAATACAGCGTGAACAAAAAACCGGGAAGTGGAACAGAAAAAAATTTAATAAATAAAAATTCTTTAAATGCCAAATATATTAACTAATCATTACGTATTTATTTTTAAGAAAACAAATGAGTCTAGTAGTAATTTTACTGATTGCCACATACTATAGTTGTTTATACAACTATAGTAATATTTAAATATATTACTCTACAACCATATATGGTCATTTACATTTTCTTTCATTATGATGTCACCTGTACGCTGTAC
Source organism: Heliconius hermathena (assembly GCA_013403705.1). Lineage (NCBI taxonomy): Eukaryota > Metazoa > Arthropoda > Insecta > Lepidoptera > Nymphalidae > Heliconius > Heliconius hermathena. Next base: position 252,355 of record JAAIXJ010001774.1, on the reverse strand, counting down.
GCTGCGTTTAATGAATTTTATTTGACATTTAAAATAATATCCGTATCTGGACTTATATTTTTGATATTTAAAAGGTTTTATTTTTGTTATTGAAGTGTTTTTCTGTTTTTATTCACGTGAGGCCAGTCGTGGTGCAGTGGCACAAGCGTGTTAGTGTAACCGCGACAGGATGTGGGTTCGATTTCTTCTCGAAGAAATTAAATATTTTATCTTTTTTATTTCTTCGCTCTGGTGTTGAGGCAAAACGCGGCGTTGAGTTCCGACATTATACACGAAATATCTTCAGAATCCGGCAGTGTATGGGCTCCATGCTACATGCGGGGTACAACGTGAAGCTGAAAAGTTATTTATTTGGGATTAGATGAACACCACACACAATATCTCGAATTCGAATGAAATTAATAAATTCTCCGCCGCTTTATCGGATTTCTGCATGTTGAGTGGCGGAACACAACGCCGCACTATCTCTTGTTACCAGAGCAATGAAATGAAAATAATTCATTTCCCAGAATGAGAATCAAATAAAAAAAAAACTTAAATTTTCCGCAATTTTACAAAGTTTTATCTAATTAATAAAAAAAATTAAAAATTAGCTTCACGCTGTACCTGTATGTACAGCAGAATAGGCAGAGGGAACCTAGTGTTAAGACACTGTTCCCCACTTTCTGCCGAATTCTGGAGGCATTGCGTATTGAGTGGCCTCGATTAATCAAAATTCAACATACAAACTACAACATGGTGTGATTTTGAAATATCTGAACAATGATATAGTATTTACATATTACATATTTAAGATAAGTTTCTTGTGAATCTTATCTTTAAATTCCGCGGATGCTGCGAATTCCTGATACACTTGTGATTCAATCATAATTATTTTTGTACATGACATCAAAGATATAGCTTCGGGTCTAGTGGTTAGCTATTCCTAGAGGCCGTAGGTTCAATCTAGGTGAGGCAAAAATTTATATAGTAATATGATCAAAAGGTAATAGAGGCCATCGTGGTCCAGGAGCACAAGGTGTGACTGTAACGCGATGGTTGTAGGTTCGATCCCCACTCGACGAAATGAAATATTTATTTAAATTTATATTTCTATTTCTTCGCTCTGGTGTCGAGGTAAAGAGCGGCGTTGAATTCCGCCACCTAACTCGCAATACCTCCCAAAATTCGGCGGAAAGTGGGGAACGGAATGTCTTAACACTAGGTTTTCTCTGCCTACCCTGCTGTGTGCGGAATACAGCGTGAAGCTAAAAAAAATGATCATAATATGACCACGTTAATAAAGATATAATTGAGTTAATATTTTGTGACGTGACGATCATGGGTTCCATTCCTTCGGACGTGAATAAAATATTTAAATGTCTTCTCTATGGTAACAAGACGAAATGCGACGCACAGTGCTGTGAAACATACGTCGCGTGGAAAATTTACCTTTGAAGGAGGTCCCATCGTAGGATTTTATTATTTTATTTTTTGTTAAAATCTTGATAAGATTTAGCATCAATCCCTCTAGCCATATTTCCAAATCAGAGAACCCTAAATCTAAAGTCGGCTAAATATCATTAAAATTGTAATAAAAAATAAAATAATAAAATTCTATGATTGGCGCTCCTTAAAAGGATCTACCTTTTAAGGAGCGTATATGTATCTTTTACAGCACTGTGCGATGTGCGACCATTGAATTCTGCCGTGTGATCCCGGCCTAGAATAGGATCATCCTGGTACTGGTGGTGTCGTAAGAGGCGACTAAAGTACGTGNAAAAAAAAAAAAAAAAAAAAAAAAAAAAAAAAAAAAAAAAAAAAAAAAAAAAAAAAAAAAAAAAAAAAAAAAAAAAAAAGAATACTCGTTAATTAAAAATTGGGTGCAAAATAGGGAATGGGGTGCCTTAACTGGGTTCCCTCCGCCTATGCATAGCAAGCAATGTCTTGAATTTTCACGTAAAGTTTTAATAGATCGCGGCGTTAAGTTCCGCCATTCAACTCAATTTGGGCTAAAAGTGAGGAACGCATATATTTAAACCATCATGTTTGTAAACAAACCTTAATTTGCAGATTCGTTCCCGTGGTCAAATTGAAATAACTACGAGTTGTGTAGCGGCGTTGAGTTCCGCCACTCAACACGCAATGCCTCCAGAACTCGGCGGCAAGTGGGGAACGGTGTGTCTTAACACTAAATTCCCTCTGCCTACCATGCTGTGTGCGGGATACAACGTGAAGCTGATTTATTTTTTTGTGTACGAAAATAGCACATTCTAAGATATCTGAGAACCTTGAGTTAGAAAGAAAGAGAGAGAACAGTGGGTTATATATAAAAATAAAAATAAGAAACATTTTTTTTTCCAGTATAAATTTGAATATCTTATTTTTTTGGAAATATAGTGGTTGAATCTACTATCACGTCGTTAGCACGCATCATCCCCGTGCTCAAATGATTCAAGTTAAAATCTGTGTGAGTTACATCACGTAGTGTGTTTTCTAAGAAATTTGATAGTAGGAAAAAAATGTGTTTTATTTTTTAATTTAGGTGTAGAGCAGCGTAGATTTGTAGATCATTTCCTATTCTTAACCGATTACAAAAAAGGAGGGTATCAGTGTGACATTATATTTTCACGTTTTATTTTTCTTTCTTCGCTCTGGTAACTATGTAGAGCGCGGCGTTTAGTTCCGTCAATTAACACGCCAAGGCCTCTATAATTTGGCGGAAAGCGGGAACGGAGTGTCTTAATACTACGTTACAAGATTTCCTATGCCTACCCTACTATGTGCGGGATACAGCGTGAAGCGAAAATAAAACAATATTTTCGTATGACGAACAATTTAGAGTTTTCTAAGTTTATGTTTGTTTGTATTTTTTTCGTTATTCTAAACAAGATGACCCTTTTTTATTTAAGTATGGTAGATATCAACTTCGGACAGAGCCGAAGTTTCATCAAAATCGGTTCCTACTTACCCGATTTTGATGAGAATTGGGCTGTTAGCTACGAAACTCTTCAACAGGAGTAATTAGATTTTTTAATTTATTAAATTAAATCTTACTAGTTATTCAGTAAGTTTAGTTAAGTACAATATTGCCTTGAATATAAAATATAATTCGTAACAATCGCATAGACGTTATACCATTGTATCACCGTGATCTCACCTATATATTTGCATTTATTTTGAAAAATATGAAGTTTTTTTTCTCAGCTTCACTCCGTATCCCGCACATATAAGAGTAGCAGGGGAACCCTAATGTTAAGGCACTCCGTTCCGCACTTTCCTTTGTCACATTTGCCTTGATACCAGAGCAAAGAAAAAAATATTAATAAATAATAATATCGAGTAGGGATCGAGCCCACAACCGCTGTGTCACAGCCACACGCTGGTGCCCCTGCACCACGACGATCTCAAACAAAAAAAAAACGAAATAAAAAAAAATGCTTATTTAATAAATTAAAAAATACTTTATTAATTCAAATTCAACTCTTTTTTTCATAACATAAGATGTATTTTGCTTTAAAATGTAAAAATAAAGGTAACTTTGCCGTATGAAGTCCATTTTTCTTTCAGTTTTGATAGTTTGACGTATTATAAGGGTACTGTGTGTTGTATGAAAAGGTTTAATAGATTTCTTATAAATGTTTATTATATGCTTATTTTGACGGTACATCAATATTTTTTTTAGTTGTACACTTTCAGGGTAGGCAGAGAAATCCTGGAAACATAGTGTTAAGAATTTTTTTTTTACATTAAGACACTCCCCTTCTCCACTTTCCACCGTATTCTCGAGTTTTTAATTGTGAAGTTCAACATCGTGCTGTGTTATAAAACCGAGAAAATTAAAATAATTTGTTTGTTTTAATTTTGGCCGTGTGATCCCGGCCTAGAATAAGATCATCCTGGTACTGGTGGTGTCGTAAGAGGCGACTAANTATCTTACCTAGTGTCTTGACACTCCGTTCTTTTCATTCCACCGGATTTGATTAGTCTTAGAAAACTATAACTTCAATTTCATTTTTCCTTTAAAATTATTGTATTAAAATATGAAAATAATTTAATTTTATTTTTTTGCGAGGATAGTCATCCTCGCAAAGTCTAAAGTGATTTCGCTGTGTTAGTTTTAATTATCAATATACATACATACATATATAATAGGTATTAGTCATACATTTTTTGCTGTCACAAGCAGAAGCCTTTATAAGAAATGCATGAATTAATTGTATGAACATATCAAATATCTGATGTCAATTGAGTCACCGGGTCAAGGGTAATATTGAGTGAAATTATAGGTACTTACGTCATGATAGCTTCACACTCTATCCTGCACGTAACAGGGTAGGCCATGCACCGTCCAATTACCGAGACTTTGTATTTTAAACGGCGTATCTCAACGCCGTGCTCTGTTTCTGTAACAAGAGAGATCCGAGTGTTAAGACACTTCGTTATCGATGTACCGCACGATTATCTAGATATTACATCTTAAATGTCGGAACTCAACGCCGCACTCTGCGTTTATACCAGAGCTAGGAAAATAAAATGATTGATACTCTCTTGTGAGGATCGAACTCATAATCGTCACGTATACAGTAGCGCCGTGAATGCCACTATTAAATTAAAAATGTAATAATTTAAATCAAATAAGATATATGTTTCACGCTGTATACTGGACACAGGAGGGTAGGCAGAGGTAAGACACTCTCTGTTCCCCACTTTCCGCCGAATTCCGGAGGCATTGCATGTTTAGTGGCGGAACTCAACGCCGCTCTTTGCCTCGACACCAGACCGATGAAATGGAAATATAAATTTAAATAAATAAAAATATATATATGGACTTGTATATTTCAGTACAGATATACGAGTAGGTAATCTTTTTTATTCGACGCGAGCTCTCAATCATAAAAAATATTTGAAATACCTTTTTTAAAAGCCGATTTCCAGTGCAATAATTATGAGGAATTTCATTTTAAAGGCCTCCGTGGCGCACTGTGCGACTGTAACCGTCATAGTAGTGGGTTCGATTCCAATTCGGTGGAATGACTGTTATTTAAAAAAAATCAGCTTCTCGCTGTATCCCGCATGCAGCAGGCTAGGCAGAGGGAACCTAGTGTTAACATATTTCGCTACATACACTTTCCGCCGAATTCTGGAGGCATGGCGTGTTGAGTGGCGGAACTTTGCCTCGACACCAGAGCAAAGAAATAAACATATAAATTTAAAAATAAATATTTCATTTCCTCGAGTGGGGATCGAACCCACAACCAGTCGATTTTACAGTCACACTTTGTGCCCCTGCGCCACGACTGGTCTCACTTATCATGATTGATATTCATCGTTTCTATTTCTCTGTTCTGGTAATATAATGCACAAAGCGTCTTTTTTCTAACCTAATAAGCAGTGTCTCTAGGGATGGACAAAAATGAAGAAATCATTGAGTCAGTGAGAGAGTGAGTCAATGAGTGTTTTAACACTAGGTTTTACCATTTTCCCTCTGCTTATACAGCTTGATATATATAAAAATAAGCTGAATGTTAACGCCTTCGTAGTGTAGATGGACAGTATCTTTATACGCGCTTAATTGATGTATATGCGTATTCTGTACCCGCGTTACTTGTGGATCCCATTTTCGTTTAGGGAAATCTTTAAATATTTCTTGGTTTCCTTTGTCGTTTTGTTCGGTTACCGTATCGTTATGTTCCTCCATCCAATATTATTCCAAACAATGTATTTAAAATCAGCTTTAAGTAGAGAATAATTTATCTTATTAATATAGATTTTTCTTTATACTCAATAAATAATATATACGTCCAAAATACAGTACAGAATTTAAAGATTTGTGTGATATACTGCGGAACTCAATACTTGTGAAAATAAAAATAATTAAATCAGCTTCACGCTGTATCCCGCACACAGCAGCGTAGGCAGAGGGAACCTAGTGTTAAGACACTCCGTTCCCCACTTTCTGCCGAATTCTGGAGGCATTGCGTGTTGAGTAAAAAATAATTGGCTGTCCCAAATGGACATCGTACTTACAACCATCGTCGATCCATCCAGATGTCCGGCGTGATGACAGTAGTTATTCAAAGTTATATAATCAGCTTCACGCTGTATCCCACACACAGCAGGGTAGGCAGAGGGAACCTAGGAACCTAGTTCCCCACTTTCTGCTGAATTCTGAAGGAATTGCGTGTGTGGCAGAACTCAACGCCGCGCTTTGCCTCGACACCAGAGCGAAGAAATGGAAATATAAATTTAAGTAAATATTTCATCTCCTCGAGTAGTAATCGAATCCACAACCAATTGGTTTTACAGTGACACTGTGCCACTGCGCCACGACTAGCCTCAAAAGTTATATACTTTATACATATATAGGTAGGTAGGTACTACCCGGTATAAAGTTTTGTAACTGTTAACTAACAGATGTGGTAACTATAACTCTTAACGAAAGCTCGGGCAGTAAAAAGGCCCATAAAATTATAATTAACTTACTTAAAACTTATATTACGGAGTTAAATATAGGGACTATAGCCTGTTAGGTTATATGAAACATTTGTAAAAGTTGCATCAGAATCTGTCAATCATATATAGGTATAGTACACTACGGTATATAGTTCCCTTAGGTTCCGACCCTGTAGGTTACGAAAACATTGCGTTATATGGAAACGACTAACGTGAATAAGAAATCATTTTTTTTGAGGCCAGCAGTGGCGCAGCAAACTCAGACAGGTTGTTGGTTCGATTCCTACTCGAGGAAATGAAATATTTAATATTTTTATGCTTTCGCTCTGATGTCGAGGCTGAGCGTACTGTTCTGCAACTTATCATTCTTAGCCTCCAGAATTAGCGTAAATTGGGGAACGGAAGCAGCTTAATGGGAATGGAGTATCAACACTATGTTCCTAGGTTCCCTCTGCCTACACGGCTATGTGCGGGATACAGCGTGAAACTAAAAAAACTTAAATCTCACGGATCGTTTTTGACTATTAAAACGAACAAAAAGTTGTACGTAGTGTACCGACCTACCGACTTACCAAGTTCTTGTTACTTAAGGTTAAATCTTTCAAAGTACAACGCATTTTGATACAATTTTCAATAGGCACAGCGATTCATGAGGAAACTGTGCGGTGTTGACTTCCGCGACATGCAATGTTTCGAAAATTGGGCAGAATGTGGGAAACAAAGCTCAACACTAGGTTCCCTCTGCCTAACCTGGTGTATGCTAAAAATATATATTAACATAGTCCAAAAAGGCAAAACCACGATGAAAACGCTAGTATTTAATAAAATAATTCTACTTACCAGCCTGTATCGGACTTTTAACAGAATGTAATTCTTTGTCGGGAATTTCCTTTTCAATTTCAACGTGAAAATATATTTCGAGAGCCACAACTATATTATTTATTTTATTTAATATTTCACATTTGTACTATAAACGTTCACTGTATTGTGAAATTTTTGATGAGCCCTTACCTACCTACTATGTATTGGGTTCGATTTTTTAAAATATTATTGCTAATTTCTAAGTTTCTGCTTGCTTGTCGTCATGTGGTGAGGGTCGTGGGTTCATTTTACATTTTGGGAACTGTTATTTGACGTAATAGGTTTAAAGCCGTCGTGGTGAAGTGGCATAGCGTCTGAAGTGAAAACGGGACAGCTGTGGATTCAATTCCCGCTCAGATGAATGAATTATTTCCATTTTCTAGTTCTCGTAACAAAACAAAGCGTGGGTTGAGTCACTCAGCACCCAATGTCTCGATAACGGGGTGGTTATTAGGGAACGGAGTGTCTTAACACTCCACATGGTTCCCACTGCCTACCCCGCTATATGCGGGATACAGCGTGATGCTAAAAAAATGTAGGATTTAAATTTAGAGCCATCTTAATCATAATCTCGCTACTTCCTTCAGGAAATTGCTTCACAAATTATTATCTATATGTGAGTTTTAAACAAAATCTTAAAACAAACTATTTGTTAAGATAACATAAAGTATGCTGACCTATTTCTAAGTTAGTCCATATGTGTTTTTTAGTTTCACACTGTATCAGCGCACATAGCAAAATAGGCAGAGGGAACCTGGGAACCTAGTGTTAGCCCACTCCGTTCCCATTAAGACGCCTCCATTTCCCACATTCCGCCAAATTCTGGGGACATTGTGTGTTAAGTGGCGGAACTCAACGCCACACTTCATATCTTCTTTACATCTATATCTATACTAATATTATAACGTTGAATTTTTTTTGGTTGATCACGACAGTCTCAGAACCTACTGGTTAGAATTGAAAAAAGATTTCTGAGTTGCATTTATTTTAGAAAGTGATTCTTATAACATCTAAAATTTATTATAAAACCAAACCGCGGTGTTGAGTGCCGTCAATTGATATAAAATAGACATTTAAGAATGTTTATGTTTTAATAAATACATTCATATTCAGGCTTGCCGTGACCCAGGGGCACAAACGTAAAGGTAACTGCAGGTGAGTGGGTTCGATTCCTACCATAGAAATGAATAATGCGCGGCGTTGAATTCTGCCACTTAACACGCGATTCCTCTAGAACTTGGCAGAAGTTGTTGAGCGGAGTGTCTAGACACTAAGTCCCTTCTGCCTAATAAGCTATACAATAGCGGGAAGCTAAAAAAATACATTAATAAAGTTAACAATTTTATAATCAAATTGATAAAGAACCCTAAATTATTATTATTAAATTCTAGTAATGACGCAGTTTTGCAAATAATTAAGTATTATAGTACATACATACATACATAAATTGACCACCTGACGGCTTGCTATAGAATAATTGTACTTAGTAATAAAGCAATAAGTACTATTCTCGTATACTTATATTTCAAGTAGGTACTTGGATAATAAAAAAGTGATATGCGGGCGAACGGCAGATGTTAATTATTTTATAGATTTTTTTTATAAAAAATAATATATAGCCTATATAATATACATATGTCATAATAGCGATGTACACGTGGCTTCGCCCGCTTAATGTTATTGTTATATCATAGCGAAATTATACAAAATCGTCTTTACGCTTTGGGCAAAGGGAACCGGTTTCGGTAAAGTTCCAACACTCCGTTCCTCACTTTCGGTGGCTTCAGTGGCGGAACACTCGCTTTAGCCTTGGTGCTTCCAAGTGAGAATCTAATCCATTACAGTCGCACTCCAAATTAATAAATAAAATAAATCAAATAAAATCAGTTTTATGCTGAATCCCTCATAGAGTAGGGTAGACAGTGGGAACCTTGTTAATACACTCAGTTCCCCACTTTCCGCTGAATTCGCGCTGCGCTGGTGTCGAGGTGAGCCTCGGGCGCGGCATTGAGTTCCTCCACACAACACGGAATGCTCCCAGAGTTCGATGGAAATTAGGGAATGAAAGTGTCTTAACACAAGGTTCCTTCTGTCTACCCATATATAGATAGAGCATGAAGCTACTTATTACATAAGGCAGCCATGGCGGAGGACCACAGCGTCCGACTTTAAACTTGGACGAATGAATTATTTTCATTTATTTCCTCCGGAAACAAGATCAAGAACACACAATGTCTCAAAAATTGAGCAGTGTCTGGTGAATGGAATGTCTTAACAACCTCTTTAGGTTCCGTCTGCATACCGTGCTATATACAGGATAAGCGTGAAACAAAAAAATAGTATATAATATATTATAATAAAGTTAAAAATATATTATAATGTACCGATTCCTCATCTCAAACAAATTTCCAAGAATACTATTAATACGTCTATCTATTACAAGAAATTGATTAGCAAGTCACTGATAACGTTATCAGTGTGGCTACCAAATTACTTTGCAGTGTTGATATATCACTATCAGTCATAGGTTCGAATCCAAGGTCACATAAAACAAATCGTATGCATTATTGATTTCAGATGGGAAACCGAATTAAAAACAATAAAAGGTCTTGTGGTTCAGTGGTAAAAGACTAATTGTACACGCAACGGTTGTAGATTAGTTCCCCACTCGTGGGAATATATATAAAAGAAGTTGATTTCAATTTTTTCACGCTGTATCCCGTCCATAGCAAGGTAGGCAGAGATTCTCTTTAAGATACTTCCGGCCCCCAATTTCCGTTGAATTGCGCCATAACTCAATATCACGATTTATCTTGTTACTAGGGAGAGAAAATTAAAACAATTTATTCCACGAGTCGGAATCGAATCCACTAACGTCACATTTATAAATAGGCGCTGTGCCACTGCGCCACGACGGCCACTATCTAATAAATGAACTATAAACTTCCATATATGCAAATGTAAATTACATACTTTAATAATAATAAAAAAACAGTAATAAATAATAAATATTCATAATAAATACATCTCGGAACATAATCTCGGTGATTGTGAAATAATTATTCAACCATTAATTTCAATTACAATGAATAAATAACCATTTATGACAAATAAGTTATAAAAAAAAGAACTAATTTAATGTGCAATTAAACAATAATTATTATTATTATTAATGGAAGCAAAAAAATATACTATTATGTAAATATTTAATTCTTTTTAATACATATATATAAATAGGATTGAAATATTAGTTATTTATTAATAAACAATCTCCACAACTAATAAAAAATCATAACAAATGCCTACATACATATATTAAAATATAATAAGCTTTAAAATGTAATTAAAAAAAATGTAATACTATGCTTCACAACACACAGCGTCAATAAACGTGTTGCATGTAGATTCGATTCTCACTCGGGGGATATTAGGGGGAATAAATTATTTTCATTTCCTTGCTTTTCTGATATGACATATCGCAGAATCCTGCCACTCAATATGCAATATTTACAAAATAATGTTTGAACACTAGGTTCCCTCTCCCTACATATGTCGGAAATAGCATGAAATAAAAAAACCCCTAATAAAAAAATCAAAACAAACACCTACATAATTATTACAAAACATATAAAACTCGGATACTTAATACAAAAAAACAACAAGCCCTATAACAACAAAAAAAAACCAAACAAAAACAAAAAAAAACAACGTAAAAACATTGTTTTATCCGAACACAACACAGAAATAACGTGCACACTCATCTGTGCTGGCGGCCGGAGTGCGGGCGCGGGGGGGCGGCGGCGCGCGGGCGGCGGGGGGGCACAACAGCTGAGTATATTGACAGCTCGGCACGTTGCCTACCAGAGTTAGTTAGTCGTCTACCCTCACACCGTGCGGACGTGATGATGATAGCTGTACATCTATAACCGCGTACGAAACGCTAAAATTATGACTTATGGATATTCACACGATAAAAAGTTTATCATTATAGAGAGAAAACTCAGTATTGTAGCGAGGTATAAAGAGAACGGAAACACAGCTGGGAGGCTGATTTTTAGTGCTTTAGTTCAGTGACTGTGTTTTGTGTAAAAGGGTTATATATTTTTTTGTTTTTTTATTTTTTGGTTTTGGATTTACAATATGGTACCCCAGCAAATTTCGGATGTTCGCTCTATGACGCCCAATTCTAATGTGCCGGTCTTTGGATCGCAATTGGTTGATAAGAATTCGTCTACGCCGTACACTGATGCTACGCAGGTGAGTCCGTGTTCGATTTTTTTTAGTGTTGTGGAAAATACGTTACATGTAGGTGTATTTAAATTTTTTTTCGGTGATTCGATAGGTTTACGTGGAAATTTTGTGTCGGAAAAAGTTTTTGAAACTTTATAATTTAATCGGATTTTTTGTAAATGGAAGTGTAAATACGAAAAAATCTAAAAGTAATGTAAAAATATTATAAAATATTATAATATAAATTAAAATATAAGAATGTGAGCATAAAATATATTTTCAAAAATCAAATCCTAAAAGTATTATCAAAAATCGTACAAACTATAGGATAAAAATTGAAAAACAAAAACAAAATTGCGCGCAGTAAATTTTATCACGGGAAAACATTTAAATGACACGAAGAAATTTTGTAAACATGTTTTTAACGTTAATAGGGCAATCTGTATAAAAAATATTCTACAACATCGTAAAAAAAAGTTGATGCGACTTTAAAAAAATATATTTTCTTAAAAGTGATTAGGAAAATGTTTACCTAAATTAATTATTTGCTTACAATCCGACAACAAAATTAAAAATATTGTTTTACATAAACAATTTCCATTTCGACGCTAAAGCTAAAACTATTAAAATATAATAAAACTGAATTCGTTTAAACAAATAAGATAACGATAACCCAAAACAAAATATGCTAATTTACAAAAAAAAACGTGATTTTTTTAATTTGAAAAACAATTTTTGAAAGCTAAAAATCAAACAGCTATAATATATTTAACGAGTTTTTTTTACGTTATCGCGAGTGAAATTTTAATTTTTCGCAGCTTACGTGGTTATTGCCCATACAGAAATTAAATTTGCCAAGCTAACGAAGAAAAATTGTTATGGAACATGCGACTTGTGAGCTTTATAGGAAGTGGGTTTTCCGGGACGATTAAAAATTATGGTTTTACACGAAAAATATTTTGAAGTGGATATTTTTTTTTAATGTAGATTATTATTAGAAGATATATTTTTAGCAGAATTGAATAATTTTTATATGGTAATTTTAGAAAAAAATTGTAAATTATGAAAAAAAGTTCAACATAAAAGTGAAAAAACACAAAATTTTTTTGATGCGATAAGATGTGTTATCGTAGAATTTTTAGAATTTCTTTAATGTTAAAATTGTAAATTAAACTATAGACTAGTTATACAAAATAATAAATAAAAAAAAAATCTAAAATTCAAACAAAAAAAAAATAAATTTTCTTCATCACGAAACGTGATATATACATACCATTTTAATGTGCTATAAAATAAACAAAACTAGGTTTCGAAGACGGAAAACTTAAGTTTAAAAGCCTAATAAATTAAGTGCGTGAGTAAAACGATTACTGATAAAAAAAAAACTAATTCAAAATAAAACCTATTCTATAAAAGTGCGTGTAGAGTTAATCAAAAGTTATTTGTTTTAAATTTTTAAATGAAATTATAATTTTTTTTTCATGTAAGGTAAAAATTAACTTCATATTTTCAACTTGTCTTGGGTAAAATATATTTTTTCTTGTAAATTATGTAGTGTTCATTTATAAAAAAAAAACTATTTTCCTCTATTTTTATGTGGAAGTGAGTGTGTGTAAAAATTACTTATAGCAAAATTTAATCAAATACATCACAATCATAATTTTATAGCAAAATTCATTAAAAATAAAAGTAGACTACGATTCTTTTCGGAAATGAAAACAAGCTGAGTATTTAAAGCTTCATTTAAATAAAACTAACAAATATGAAAAATTGAAATAGTGTAATAATTTGAAAAATACAATTTTTGAAAATTTGTAAGTAGTTAGGCTGAGCTATTTTTTTAATTTACAATGTTATTAATAGAAGAAATGACTTAGTGTCAAGACACTTTATTTTCCGCCTAAATTTGAAATATTGCATGCTAAGTGACCAAAATCAAATGCTGTAAAATAAAAAAACCACAATTTTAATCCCAATAAAAAATATATATATTTAATTTCAATTTTAATAACTACTTTTAAGTGTTATTTCGATAAAAAATATATATTTTCTAAAACTTATAAAACTTAGACGTAGCGAGACCCTTGGACAACCTCTTGAAGACCTCTTGGACGATTTCCTATTTTTTTATTAAAAGTAGACTAAATATTAATAATAATATATTATATCTTTAAAGCACTATATTATATTGTGCAATATACATCTATCAAGTCACGTACGCTTAAAAGATAATCCAAGAGCAAAATTTTAAATAAAATAAAAATACAACTTCGTTTTTTCGGTAATCAAGAAATTGCGTTCCCCATTTTTCAACGAATTTTCAAGACATTGTGTGTTGACGGGACTTAACGCCGCACTTTTTCTACTAGAGCAGGGAAAAGTTCCCCCGAGTGAGATTCGAACACAACATAATACCATTTACAGACATACGGCCTTCACATTAGTTCTCAAGTAATTATAAATACTAAAACAAATTTTATTAAAAACCAAAGAGGCGTGCCAAATTTAACATTAAAAATATGCAAAAAACTGAATAAAATCGTTTTAGCCACAAATAATAGCTTCTAGGAATATAACAACTGAAGTTGAAATAGTTAACTATATACATTAAATTCTTTCATTTACATAGTTATTTTACAAAAATCATTAAAATATATAAATATTTATATTAATTTGTGAATCATACATTAAAAAAAATTATACTTTTATAGGGTAGCCGATTCAAATCTTTACCTTAAGTTTTGAGAGTTTAATGTGATTTTTTAAAATTTAATTTAAACTAATTTTTCACCTAAAGAGAGTTGATCGTGGCGCAACGGCACAGTGTCAAATATAAACACGACGTTTATAAATTCTATTCCCTCTATAGAAAGAAAGATTACAAAATGCAAACAAAATAAAAATCAAAACTAATCAAAACCCACACACCATTTAAACTACAAAAAATGGCGAAAACGAGAACGAGAAACCAAAAAAAGGAAAAAAAACACAAAAAAACAAGAGCAATCAATACTAAAAGTTTCAATTTTATCGCCAAGTCGGTACGTAAAATGCGCCGCCGGGTGCATTAACATTTCAATGTCATCCCGCAATATTTTTAGCCATCTCATATGTGAGTGGCCTTACGGCGGGTTCATGCGCGTACAGAGTAGTGGAGTAGGAAATTGTGGTGTTGGGTCATTCGCTTTTTGGGGTTCCCTGGCTCAGAAGGTACACACGGAACCCTTATAGGTTCCCTCTCTGTCTGGGCAAGACCGTTTATCTGGAGATCGATCTGAAATTAACATCAAATATTCAGGTTTATGTTCTCTTGAAGCACATAAAAATTAAGCTTCTAATTTAATAAATCAAGATACGACTATTTAAGCATCGATTTTGTTGCATTTTCTATGATATTCTAAATGAAAATTTATAATACAGAGATAAAATTTATAAGTACTTATTTAGAAAACGTATAAAAATTCTCGAACTCGACTCGAACCCGCGCCTCCTGGTCGGTTTCCAGGTTATCGCGGGTTCGAGTCCCGCTACGTTCAAATTTTTATACCTTTTCTAAATAAGTATATTTCTTTCCTAAGTATGGAATAACACTCTAAAAATGCTTAAAAAAATTATAAGTATTTCATAGGAAAACGAGTTATGACTGGCGGAACTCAACGCCGCACTTTACACTCAACACATTCAAAACAGAACAAACTCCCAACACCAAACGAATGCCCATACATTTACTAAGGAGAGCAAATCGTGCTTGTAAAATAAGGAAACGATTAAATCATTCTATCATTGTACCATTCAACTGTTTGTAGCAACAATAGAAATAATTAACTATTTCATTATCACGAGATGATATTATTATTATATGTAAAGCTAAAGTGATTATTCAATATTATTGAGAAATATTATTGATTGTTAGCTCTTACGTCATTTTGTTTTTTTTTTTAGTTTCACGCTGTATCCCGCACATAGCGGGTTAGGCAGAAAAACTTGGGAACCTATTGCTTAGACATTCCGTTCCCGTTACGATGCTCCGCCGAATTCTGGAGGCGTTGCGTGTTGAGTGGTGAAACTGAACGCCGCGCTTTGCCTTATGATAGCGAGGCGAGGAAAATATTAAATATTTCATTTACTCGAGTCTGTATTGAATCCACGACCTCCGCGTTACGTTCTCCATTCCACTGCGCTAAGACAGTACTTTTGTTTGTATATACGTGTATATCAATAAGTGATTATACGTAAATTAACAAATGCCAAATAATTATGATAAACTATAATTACTAATAATAATATTGAGGCCAGTCGTGGCGCAGTGGCACAAAGTGTGACTGTAAACTCGACTGGTTGTGGGTTCGATCCCCACTCGGGGAGATGAAATATTTACTTAGATTTATATTTCCATTTCTTCGCTCTGGTGTTGAGGCAAAGCGCGGCGTTGAGTTCTGCCCCTCAACACGCTATGCCTCCAGAGTTCGGTAGAAAGTGGGGAACGGAGTGTCTTAATACTAAGTTCCCTCTGCCTACCCTGCTATGTGCGGGATACAGCGTGAAGCTGATTTTTTTATAATTACTAATAATAAACAGTCGAAGTACCTTAATTATAATAATAATAATAAAAAAACTAACTTTTTAAATATTCATACGTTTATATAAATAAAATATTTCTATAGGTAGATTTTTATGCCCCAATCCGCTAGTTTGTACGACGTACACTGCACTGATTCCAGTAGCAAAAAAAAATACTAAAAGTACGCAGTTTTGGACGGTTATAATCCGAACATCGAGTCCTAGTTGTGATGACTTAGCTTTTTTAGGCTTCACGCTGTATCCCGCATATAGCAGGATAGACAGAGGGAACCTAGAGATTAGACATTTCTTTCCTCAGTTTCCGCCGAATTCTCAAGGTACTTTTTGTTGAGTGACGGAACTCAACGCCGCGCTTTATTCTGCGACCATAGCAAAGAAATAAAAATATTAAATAATTAATTCCTCCGATTGATAATCGAACCTAGAACCATCGCGTTCACAGTCAGCTCCACCACGCCGCCCCACTTAGTTTTTGTTGTATTTTTTACCTTCCATGTAGCTATATCGGGTATAGACAGATCTACTTCCAAGGTTACGCAGAACCTCGATCATTTATTATGTTGAATTACTGAATAGTGATTGTTACGCTCTCTTACAATTGTTAGATTGGAGAGAGAAAAAGTCAAGTTACTTTTAATTTAGTTGAACCACTTCCTTGATGTGCTGGTGACTTTTTTTCAGTTCTGTTCTGCCTTTACGACCAGTAAAGGACAGGTTTGAAATATTCTCTTTGATTTCAAAGTTAGTTTCAAGAATTACATTGATATTTGAAGAAGAAACAAGTTAATATAGCAAAATAAGAAGAAAAAAGTTTCACGCCTTCACAGTAGGTAAGGAACCTACTGTTAAGACACTTCGTTCTCAACTGCCCTAATTTCAAGATTTTGCGTGTTGAGTGATGGAGCTCAACGTTGCGCTTTGTTTACCAGAAAAGGGAAAAAATATATATACATTTATTTCCAGGGGTCAGTGTCAAATTCGCAACCATCACGTTACCAGTGAGACACTGACCCCACTAAAAGTGAGGCACGGATTGTAAACTAAGTTCCCTTTTTTGATTCGATCTTGAGGTTATTGCTGTTAGCCCTATTGGCTTTTACAGCGACACCGGTGGGGAGGGAAGAGGGTACTCTGTCCCTGAAGAAAAGCAAGCACTATGGGCTGCCTGTGAGGAGTCGACGACTGTAACTGGCGCCTCCTGCGGGGCTCGAACCTCGGCTTACAGCCATCGAGCGGGCTGGGAACTAAGTTCCCTCTGCATACTCTGCTTTTTGCGATACACAGCGTGAATCAAAAAAAAAATATCAATTTCATACGAATCCTTCAAATCAGTTTATCGTTTAAGTAATTCCATATGCCCTAATGGCGCTGGTAGCATTCGAAATCAGCGTTTGATTGTAAAATACGTGCTCATGTCGACAATGCAATTTGCTGTGGGTGGTTTTAATGTTGCCTTTATGCAGAGAACGGCGTTAGTTACACAACGATACCTGGAAGTTTGTTGAATTTATCTTGACATATTTTATCTTGGGGCCAGTCTTGGGGCACGGCAGGCTGTGGGTTCGATTCCCACTCGACGAAATTTTCATATTTTCGTGTGTAAAGAGCAAAGTGCAGCAGTGAGCAGAGTAGTGCAAAGAGCGGCTATGAGTTTCGCCACTCAACACGCAATGCCTCCAAATTTCAGCGGGACGTTGAGGAACAAACGTGTCTTATGGGAAAAGAGTGTCTTAATACTGTGTTTCTAGGATCCCTCTGCTTAATATTAATACATTTCGTTTTACCTCCCGATAAATTTTCGAGACATTGCCTGTTGAATTGCGGAGCTGAACACCAAGTTTTGCCTATAAAAAGTCAGAATATAATAATATATATATTTTTAAAAAGATCAACACTATACTACCAAACGAATTCACTTAAAAAAGGCATTTTCACACGAAAAATATAAACTTGAGAAATTAGATCCCCTGACATGTGAAAACAGAACGTCGGGCTATAAATCGTTGGCCACGTTGACGCCGACGGAAAATCGCAACTTGTACGAAACGTGGACCGGTCCATATATCTTTCAATTCTCATGCTTAAGCTTCAGCTTCGTTTGAAAAACACTTGGTGAAATGCGAAACTCCACCTAGGTATACTGTAGGTACCCGTACCTATTTGGTCTCGTTTCGGTATACTGTAGGTACCCGTACCCATTTAGTCTCGTTTCGGTATACTGTAGGTATCCGTACCTATTTAGTGTCGTTTCGGTATACTTTAGGTACCTATATCTATTTAATCTCGTTTCGGTTATAAATTATTTTACTTGACAGCGTTAAATAAGGATAATGTTGTGTTTTTTCCTTTTTTTGAAAGAGAGTTTATTTAGGTATGTAAGAGTAAATTCAAATATAGTCTCTAATATAATATAGTGAAACGGAGTATGTTTGGCTGTAATTATGGTTGTGGGTTTGGTTTCCGCTAGGAAGAATGAGTCAATAAAGAAAATCAAAAAATGTAATGCAGGTAGACCGGAGAAAACAACAAAATACAAGTTTCTCGTATACATTCATACACAAATTTCAATGGATAAAGAACGTTAGGCTTAATAGTTGTATTAACGCGGCACTCAAGACCGCGGGTTCGAGTCCAGCTACGTTAAAATTTCCATAATTTTCAATACAAATGAATCGCCGAAAATCACAACAATACAACACAATTCAACATACCAAAATTCAAATAAGCTGAGCTTTTGGTTCTCTCAGCAACTAACTACAAAATCTAATAGATTAGGGTTTAAATTGCATCAAAATTGGACGTTCATTACCATCCCTAATACCAGTTTCTATTTAAGCCGAATCAAATTCCTCCTTCACTAGCGTTTGTTAGGACTTGAATGTAGTACTAATAATGTATAGTGAAGAGCCCTGGAGGCTAACAATTATACAGTTGTTATTTGGTTTTGTTTATTCAATTCCTATTAGTTTGTGTATTATTCTATGAAATTTTAATTAGTATGAGGTTTCAATTTGTAATTTTGAAGTAGTGTTATAAAATACTTATTTAGAAAACTCCTGGAAACCGATTAGGAGCCGGGAGGTGCGGGTTCGAGTACCGCTACGTTCAAATTTTTATAAATATGTATTTTTCTTTCATAAGAGTGGAGTAACACTTTAAAAATGTTAAAAATAGTGTTATAAATTTCTATTTTTTTATGAAAATTTGATGGGAAAGCAAAGAATGATAGTGTTTTGACACAACATTTTCTCTATTCACCCCGCTAAGTGCGGGGTCAAGTGTAAAACAGGTAATTTAAGGCTAACTCTATTTAATTTCATAAAAAACAATAGCTTTCTGTATATTGAAAAGAATTAAAGAAAGATAGATTTAATTATCCCCAAATACGAGTATACAGAACATATTAAAGCTTCTAGTATAATATATTATACTATAAACTATATAAACTATTGAAATAAAGTAACTTTAGATTAATATATTTTTTATATCATAATTAGGTTCCCTCTGCTTACCCTGCTGTGTGAGGGATACAGCGTGAAGCTGATTTTATTAATACATTTTTTTAGAAACGTATACAAAAATTTTACATAATGGGATTTGAACCGCCTCTTGGGAACCGTCCAAGGGAATCAGGCTCAAATCCCCCTACCTTATATTTGGACAAATTATTTTCCGTAACTGAACGCCGTTCTGTTTCCTTGAATAGGCAAATGAAACTACACCCAATTGTTTGTCCAACTTCCAACCATCTTATTTACAATTGGCCGGTGTTGCCATTCTCTTTTTTATCTATATATTTGGTCAAAATTAGTTATTTAGACCCTTTTATGATTACTTCCAAACAAATAAAACTTTCAGGGCTGATTAGATGTTTATAGAAGGGCAACTTTATTGTACAACTTTGATTGAATTGTAACTAAGGTTTTGGTATAAAATGGACTACGCTACAAACTATCTAGCAGAACACGCGATAGTCGCCGGTTCAATTCCAACTTGGGGGACAAATAATATGTATAATGTGAAGCTGTCGAAGCTCAGGGGCAAAAAGATGTGACTAACGTGACGGTTGGGGGTTCGATCTCCTCTCTGGGGAATGAATCATTATTTATTAATATTATCATTTCTCTCTGGCACCAAGGCAAAACCCCGGCATTGAATACCGCCGAAAGTGGAGAACGGAGTGTCTCAACACTCGGTTTCCTCTGTCCACCCTGCTATATGCGGTATACAGCGTGAAGCAAAAAAAAAGATATATAATGTTTTATATAAATGTGTTTTTATGCATCTATAAAACGTGATTTCTGAATTATCCTCGCATTGTCATCACAATAATACTCTTTTAAAAGTCGTTCTTCGACATTTACTCCTTTAAAAGTATAAAACCATAAAATTGAAGGTGAATTATATATTTTAATTGCCTTGTGAGTTTTATGTTCTTTTAAATATGTATTATATAAACAAAAATAAGTGAAGAACGGAGTGTCTTGACTCTAGGTAGCCCATGTCTCTGCTATATTGCCCTCCGCTTTATGTCCGATTAGAGACAATTTGTGTATTTGGCGGAACTCAACACCGCTCGCTTACTATTATAGAATAATATAGAAGAAATTATCGATATCACCACCATTTGTTGGCTGAAATGTAACTACGAGGCTACAATTATAACTATTTTAATTTTAATATTTATGTAACGTTCATTCAATTACATATAATATATTATTAATAATACATGCATTTATACAAGTTGATTGACTTTAAAACGGCAGTAACAATTAAAAGAAATTCATAAAAATTATACTCTATTGTTCTCATTTTTTTTCAAGTAAAATAACAATTTTCTCGCTTAAATTTCAACTTTATTATTTAAAAAATTAAGTTGAAATTTGTTTGTATCGACATTGTATCGACAATGACCTTTAGAACTTTTATTTTGTAGAACCAGTTATGTTTCTAACCAGTTTCCCTGTTGCTATACCAGACTGATTTGCTCGTCGACTCTAGAAACGACCCTATCGTGTTTATGAACATTTGAATTTAGTTCATTTTTTTAACTGTTTTCAAAAAAGGAGGTTATCAGTTTGACATATATATTGTATGTATGTTATCTGTTGGAATTGGATTATGTTTGGATATGATGATCTTTTGAGGTTCCAAAGCACGTGTGCTAAATTTGGTTAGTTGTGTGTATGTTTGAATGCAAATTTCTTGAAAACTAAAATCCACGTTGAAATGATTCTTTTTATTTTAATCAGGTATATTCAAAGCAAGATAATACTTAAAGTTTCATTAAAATTGGTTCAGTAGTTTCAGATATGAGTATCAAAAGAAATCAAAATTTAAAATTCATTTAAACCAAGATTAATTTTAAATAAAAAACTAAAACAGAATTAAAATTAAAATTAATACAAAAGCCAAACGTGACTCCAATATAAAGAAAAAGTTCGTGTTATAATCGTGTCGTAGTCGTTGCGTTGTACATTTTCCTGTCTTTTTTCTTCGCTTGTTTTTGCAGAGATACATATATCTAGTGTTAAATCCTTGTCCCAATCGACCCAACTCGACACATTGCATGGTTAGTGGCGGAACTCAACGCCACTCTTTGTCACGCTATATCAGGAAATTGAAAGTAATCCATGCCCCCGTGTCGAACCCACATCCGTCTAATAGCAAATCTGTTTATTGTTATAGTCATTTCCGCTTTCCGCTCGAATTCGAAAATAGCGTGTTAAGTGGCGAAGCTTAACGCCACACATTTTCTTGAAAAATCTATGAAAAATCCAGTCACTTCCTATACTAAGGTAGCGTTTAGAACATACCAAGGTAGCCTTTAGAACTTTTTCTACTGATATTCTCAGTAATCGCGTTAGCCATTTAACTTGTGGACAGTTCCTTTTATACAATTAGTTCCTTATTGAATTGCTATTGAAAAAAAAACCGACCAGCTTGCGTTCAACCGAGTTTATCTGAAAGCTTCAGCTGAAACTTCTGTTCATTTTCCTCTAAGTGGATTTGAATTGGCTATATTTGATTCCGTTCCAAATTCTAGTATATATCTGTAGAATTATCAGGCGTATTAGACATTAATTTTTGTGACTATTTTACTGTAATTTCGACATGCCACGTACACGCTGCGGCGTTGAGTTCCTCCACTTAACATGCCGATGTCTCGGCAAAAAGTGGAGATAGCTTATATCAGAGGGAAGCGACTAGTAAGTTCGATTTCCACTCCATGTATTATAATAATTACATTTCTTCACTTCATTAGACAGAGTGCGACTTTGAAATCTATGCAGTGTCTCAACTTCGTGTTGACCCGGTAAGAAGGAGTGTCTCCACATAAGACATCCCTACCTACCTTGCTATATCCGTGACATAGCTTAAAAACAATCTATTAACAACTGCATTTACATATTCAACATTTTCCCATTTCCGTTGAACGAGTTAAAAGGAAACAAACTTAAAAATAACTCATTTCACTCACGTCCAAAGTAGTTGAAAATGCAGGTGTTTCCAGCACTAAAATTTAAACTGAGTGAAGTCAATACCTACACAATTCTTTTCGTTCAGCTGTAGAAAGCATTTCTGCTTAAAGTGCAAAAAAACTGTATAGATAGACTGGACCTGTTAAATAATAAAGCGATGATAGTGGGTTTTATTCCGACGTGTGGGGATGGAGTATTGTAATTTCCACGCTCTGGTGACTAGACAAAGCGCGGCGTTGCGGCAACGTCTCGGATATTGGGCGGTGCGTGATGAATAGATAATAAAAATATGAAAAATGTAAAGGTATCACCTATACGCTTCCCTATTGAAGCGTAAAACGAGCTAACTTTCTCCAATTGTCCACCGAATTCTAGACATTACATGTTAAATCACGGAACTCACCGCCGCGCTCAATCTTAAAATGCAAACAAATATTCAAACAAAGCTAGCACAACCCCAAAATCGGCAAAGCATTCGGATGATTTACGTCGGTAGTGGCGTGACTGTAGAACGAAACGAAGTAAATCCCTCGGATGCCAGTGAAATTAATCACCCACTTCGAATTTCCTTTTCCTGCGAGGCACTCGATATTGTGTTTAACTAAGCAGATAGCTATATTTTTTATGAATTGACTAAGATTGAGGCCTAAGAACTGAGGCCAATATGGTACATGGGCACAAGGACGCTACTATAATGGTTGGGGGTTCCTTTCTTGAATCTGATGATGGGGCCTTTGCCCCATCATCAGATTCAAGAAAGGATCTCAGCGTTGAGTTTCACTACTCAACATGTAATACCTCCTGCATTTGCAGGTATCGTAGGTGTCTTAATGGGAACGGAGTGTCTTAACAGTATATTTCCTCTGCATATCCTGCTATAGACTTATCTCTATCACTTAGAAAGTGTCCATGACATATATACTTAATTATTAGTTATTCATTTAACAACGGAAGCGAAACCACAAGTAAGAACTAATTAACTAAATAATTTAAAAAAAAACAAAATTCCAAGCAATCTCGAGACCACAGGTTCAAATCCGGCCGTATCAAATTAAATTTATCAAAAACGTATTAAATAAAAAGAAAGATAAACACTCAAAAGAAAGCTATTTGATGCTTGTTAAAAGGATCCCAATTTCGTTTTTTATTGCACCGTACTTCTTACTGCGGACATAACTTTAAAATTGAACAGATTTTGATGTACATTTTATGTTCCTATAGAGGAAGTTCCCAGAGTTGTACCGTTAAGAGTTTAATACTATGGATAATGATTGCATTATTGAAATTGTATAGGCTCCAATGAGATGGAGGTAAAGAATTGATTGGGATTATCGGGCACAGTGGTGTGACGATGGTGGTGGGTTCAATTCTGACATAAAACTGTTGAAAGTTTGTTAATATCAATTTCTTTATGAAGATGCCAGTCGTGGCGAAGGGGCACAGGAGTGCGACAAGCTGTGGGTTAGATTTCCACTCGAGGAAATGATATATTTTAATTTTGCTTTCCTTCCCTTTATTAACGAGGTAAAGCGCAGCGTTGAATTCCGCCACTTAACATGCAGTGCCTTCAGAATTCTGTGAAAAGTGGGGAACAGGAGTGGAAAATGGGAAAAGAAGGCCTTAACACTAGGTTCCCAGGTTCCCTCTACCTGCCCTGCTATGTAGTACGGGGTGAAGCTAAATAAAAAAAAAATTTTTCTAAAACACTGACAACAAAATATACGTAACACGTAAAGATTAAAATTAAATAAGTGATTATATAGCCTGAGATAAAAATCATTAACTTAACAACAGTCAAATAGAGGTTAAAGATATATATCTATAAGTTTGTATTTTTTGTATGTTTTGTTTCATGATATTGTAATTTAAATTAGGTACATATTATTTATTTGTGACACTGTCTTGGCGCATTTGGTGTCTGTCTGCTCACTAGGTTAGTGGGTTCAATTTCTATTTATATCAATATTTTCGTGGATTTTTTCAGTGGTTATGGTAATTTTTCCCGTAGAAATTTCGAGAAATCCTCTCTACTGTTCCTCCTACACTCCTTAAAATATTTTTTTGTTTAAGTTTAGTCAGTTCGCATGTATTGTCTCTCAGTCAATAAGTAACAGAATATTTTAATATGTTGATATAAAATATAATTTCCAAAGTGCAACTATAGAGCCACTGTTTTGAATAAATAAAGATTAGAGTGTCCAAACACTGTCTTCTCTCCGTCGAATGTCACGAAATGAGAGATAAAAATTATTATTTATAAGCAATCGAAATTTCCATATGCAAATTTAATTAAAATCATCAATCTGCCCAATGACTTATTAACGTATTAAATTCAAACTAAATAAAGTTATCCTAATATTATTCCACTTAAAATATATATTTGACATATATTTAATGATTTACGAGTGCTCTCAAAATGGCTATTTTTTTTTAATACAAAACTCAAATCTTATTTTTTTTCCTTTGTCGTTGGAATTTGGAGAAGTTTTTTATCAGTACTCTCCACTGTCCCGTTTTCCACTTTCCGCCAAATTCTGGAGGCTTGTTGAGAGGCGGAAGTCAACGTCGCGCTTTGCCTCGTTACCGGAATGAAGAAATAAAAATATTAAATATTTCACTCGCACACACAGATCCCCACACTTCACAGAGAGTGGGAACCTAACCCACAACCGTCGCTCCCTTGGACTCCTTCATACTCGAGCATTATATACACTGTACCACTGCACCACGATGTGTCTATAATACCTACTCATTATATTTTTTGACCTCTACCCAACTTTCGTACTACTAACTTGTATAAATAAGCCGAATTTAAATTCGATGAACTGAGTCACCTTAATCAATTTGACAAAACTATTAAATCAATACAAAAAATACCGGTTTTTGGCCTGTTTATGCATATAATAATTAAATGTAACTAGCTTATGCTTGCGGCTTCGCCCGTCTCAAATGGAGAGAACTAAAAGATATATGATACATCTAAATGCCCGACGTAACTGATCTCAGGAACAATGGGTTACAACAAAACGATTAACGTGATTTAATTCCTTCCTTACCTTCCTCGATAAATGGAATATCCAACACAGAAATGATTTTTCAATTCAAACCAGTAGTTTTTGAGATTAGCGTGTTCATCCAAACATACAACATCTTTATAATATTAGTATAGAGATAATGCACTTTTTTTAATATGCCACATTGATTTATAATACTTTTAAAAATGTCATTTATATCTGAATACATTATAGATTGTGTTGAAGATAATATGAATATATTTTTTGTTTAGAAGATTTATTATTCTATGTCATTTTATTTATATATATTAGTTATAATATTAATTTATTCGGTGGCTTGTTTTTAAGCATCACGCATTATCCCGCATGAAACGGGTTAGGCTGAGAGAACCTTATGATAAGACACCCCATTCCCTATATCTTACTTTTTTTAATGCATTCCGTTTTGAGCGGCGGAACTTAACGCTACAGAGTCTTATCAAAATGAGAGAAATCTTTAGAATTCGCTGGAGAATGGGGAACGTAAATGTCTTAAAGGTAACGGATTGTCATACCATTAAGTTCCCAGGTTCTTTCTCTGCTTACCCTGCTATAAAATTGTGATATTCTAGAATATCTATTTAAAAAGCTTGTACTTAATAAACAGAATATCTCACGAACATTGTCAAAGTAAATTTATTAAGCTCTAACGTCGTCCAATTAAAACTTTGTTCAGAACTTATAATTAATTATAATTATAAATATTTGATTTGATTTACTTATAGTTAAGATTTATATTTATAGAGATACCTTTGTTGGGAAAAAATATTAAGCTCTTGATCTAGATTGATTAATTCTAATTAAAAGAAAAACTTAACGCCGCATTTATTAGTGTACTCGTAAGGGCGGCGTTGAGCTCCGCCACTCAATATGTACTGTCTTGAATTTGGATATAAATAGAACTTATTTAATGTATGGCCACAGGCCAGGGTTGAGGCGTCAGTCGTGGCGCAGGTGCACAAAGTGTAACTGTAAATCGACTGGTTGTGGGTTCGATGCCCACCCGAGGATATGAAATATTTACTTAAATTTATATTTCCATTTCTTCGCTTTGGTGTTGAGCCTAAGTGCGTCGTTGAGTTCTGCCACTCAACACGCAATGCCTCCAGAATTCGGCAGAAAGTAAGGGACGGAGTGTCTTAACACTGGGTTCCCTCTGTCTACCTTGCTGTGTGCGGGATACTGCGTGAAGCTGATTTATTTTATTTTTATTTAATAAAATATCTCTCGTGTGTCGTTCCGTTTTCTTTATTTATCCTGTTGCTTACATTAACTTCCCAGATTTGAACCTGCTATCTGATACATTTAGTTCAAAACAATAACTATTTATATATCAAAATGCTCAATAGATTAGGCAATTCGAAGACTTAATTTATCATTTTCGATAACCTTATGTTAGGTGAATGACTTCGAACTCATCTCGTTATGTCTAAACGCAATCCACTATATTTTTAAAGCTTATTATCAAATTCCACTTCGAAAAACGAATCGCGAATAAATTGATACCGCAGTGACTCAGTTGTCTTCGACATCAAATCCACAACCATCAGTTGTGGGTTTGATATATAAAAACCTACAGTTTCTAGGCTTGACGCTGTATCTAAAAGGCTTGTCTAAAAAGACTTTGTCTAACGCGGAGTGTCTAAACACTAAATTCTCTCTCTCTCTCTCTCTCTCTCTCTTTCTTTCAAAATAAATGGTGGCGGTAAAGCTAAAAAAAGGCTAAAATCCCAATTCCCAAAAATACATCTATTAAAAATAACATGCCAAATTCTTGTACGTAACACGGATATGCAGATCATGCAGATTTATGAAGAAACGACGACGCTACAGTATTTCATTGAAACTTTTTTAAGATACTCTCTTTTCAATGGAATATAAGAATTTGCAAATAGAATACCAGCCGGTCGAAAGAATATTGTGATGCAAATTTTTATTCTAGACTGTCTATAGACGTGATGACTTCCTTGCTTTATAGCTTCACGGTTTATACAGCATATGGTGGGGTGGGTAGATGGAACCTTGGGTAGGTTCCATCCTTCCATATGCGGGATACAACGTGAAGCTTCATTTCCCCGAGTGGGAATCGAACACACAACCGTAGCGCTTACAGTCACACCCTTGTGCCACTGGGCCACGACAGCCTATTCAAAATACATTGTTGGTTTCTATTATCTTCTAATGTCTGCAATATTGACGGAATGTGGAAAACGGAGTGTCTCAACACCGATTTTTCTTTGAATATTTCTCTCTTTTTCTCACATATAATAAATAATAAAAAAATATATAACTGCCATCGTATACGATTTGGCAATTGGAAATGAAATAGTGAAAAGTTCGAACTCGGCGTCAAACGAATCAGTTATATTGATATGATCTCTGAATACTTTCTATTATCCTTTGAAAATCGTCAGCAATATAAAAACAGTCAATACAGGTAGCTTTCTGTTAAATATTTAGTTTTTTTTATTCACGCTGTATCCCGTATCACTTCCGTTCCTTCCTTCCCGTCGAATTTTCGAGAAAATGCGTATTGAGTGGCGGAACTCAACGCCGCACTTTGTCTTGTTACCAGTGCGAAGAAAATCAAATTTTAATTTAAATACCTCATTTCTCCGAGCAGGAATCGAACCTACAAACGTCACCACTATGCCACGACAAATTTTAACTGGAATTTAGTTATTTTGGTTTTCTCTTCATCTAAGAATAACATATTCAGCAAGGTATTCCTTTAATATTGATAAAGAATATTTTCCCTCGAGTATTTTTACCAACTAAGTTATTAGAAAACCCTTTCAGTTCTGAAAGAAAAGTTACATATTGTTATACTGTAGATAGGAGTAATATAAAGATTCTTTATGGTAACTTATTTACTATTTATACCTTTGCTAAGAACGAAGAAAAATTTCAACAAATTCCGTATTGATTGGCGGAGCTCAACGCTGTGCCTTGTCTCAATACCTACTAGAAAAAGAAAATATTTCAGTCCCACTAGCAGAAATCGAACTCACATCCATCTTTTCTATAATATATTTAAAATACAACATTTAACCATACTAATACATACATACATATTGCAATTAGAACACAAATGTACACGCTTCAGCGCTTTTATAAAAGAAACCTTTTGCAATACATAATTAGCTTATGTGTATGATCTTGTAAGCGTAACGCTTAAACTGACAGACTCAAATACTGTACACTCCGCTATTACCGCCTCGACGAGCCTCGATAGCCTGGCCTAGGCTTCAGTTTCTTGCAATTTCCAATATATATGGGTTTAAAAATTATTTTCTTTCAAAAAATTGTATCCCCATATTACGTAACCTGGTAATGAGGCAAAGCGCGGCGTTGAGTTCTGCCTTAATTGTGAACGGAGAGTCCTAACACTAGTTTCCTTCTGCCTACCTATATGCGGGTTACAATGTGAAGCTAAAAAAAACAAAAATGAATATATTTGAAAAAAAATGTATTAACAAAATTTATAATACATCTATTGTGGCGGGTAGTGCTGAGACAAGATGGAACCTACTGCTAAGACATTTCTCTCTTCATGCACCGCCCAACTTTCGAGACATTTGGTGTGGTAGATCTAACCGCGGCGCTTTGTTCATCAGAAGAAGAAGGAAATCGAAAATAAATATATCCATTCCCCCGAATTAGAAACTCTTTGACATTTACAAAGACCTGTTGCACTAAACACTAAAAGTGAACAAAGCAACCATTTAACAATCCACGATCCAGTTTTAATATTTAGCAGATCTTAAGCGTACGCCATAAAACGCCTTATAATCTACCATTCGTTCTATTATTACACGTTCCATACTTCATTCGAGATCGTATATTCTTTTTATTAAGAGTTCGTTCCATAAATTTTACATTAAACTAGTCTAAAATTCGGACATTTGTCGCTAAGGCATTAACATATTTTAGATATACCATATAACCAGTGTATAATATATTGGAATAAAAGTGTATACGCAAGGGAATCGGGGAAACTAGTGTTAAGACACTCCGTTCCTAATAAGGCACTTCCGTTTCCATTTTTTTGTCGAATTCTGGAGAAATTGCGTATTGAGTAGTAGAACGCTGCGCTTTGCCTCGTCACGAGAGCGAAAAAATGAAATATTAAACATTTCATTTCGACGAGTGGGAATCGAAGTAACAACATATCGCATTTACAACTACACATTTATGCCAATACGGCACGACTGGCCTCAAATGTATAGTATACCAAATATCTAATAGGCATTTGAGGTTAATAATAGACATTTATCACCAGTTCAGCACTAGGATCTGCAATTTTAAAAGAAAGTAAATTATTTAAATTTTCCTCAAATATCTTAAGTACGTATATATTTTTATATTTTATCTATTATTTATTTGTCTTATTATGTTTAGAATTGTTCAAGTTTTCTTAAAACGTAAATACTCTGTTTATTTGATTAAAACGAAATTGATAAGATAATACAACATAATTGTATTATAGGAAAAAACTATAATAAATATATAAAACTCTTTAAAAAAACTAACGTGTCGTAAATCCCCCAAGAAATCAACGTCCCCCAAATCAATTTCTAAACCAAGACTATGACTAAAACACAGTCCTGTCCAATTGCACCATACTAACAAAAGTTTCTATAACATTAATAAATCATCAATTTTATAATACTTAACTAAAATTACCAATTCAAATAACCCAATCATCTCAACTGGTACATCATCAAATGTCCAAATTAAAGCACACCATTTACTTAAACAAAAAGCTGGAAGATAGAAGATAGAGACTTAAGTTCAGCTCAGTTTATGTCAGAATCTATTGACTCGGTAATGCGAGTCATTTCACCGAAAACACCAGCTCCAAGTAAAGGAAACTTTTGACGCCCTGCCCTACCCTAAAAGAAAAGATCTATTCGAACAGCGTGCTAAAGTTAACGGTCGTCCTTTGATCGTGGACGAAAGTTCTCACAAAGACGGTCTGAATGCTCAAATTAAGAATTAATTAGAAGTTAAATAAAGAGATAAATTTAGTTTCGTTTTTGAATTTAATTTTCTCAGCAGTTTTGGTTATCTATTATTTGTAATTCTGTATTTATTAGTGAATCGTAAATGCTTGTGATGTTGTTATAATGGTTGTTGATTTGCTTTAATATATCTATTATACAATTGTTTTATAGCTTCACGCTGTATTTTATATAGCAGTATAGGTACCTAAGAACCTAGTGTTTAGACACTTCGTTCCCCACTTTCCGTTGAATTTATGAGGCATTACCTGTTAAGTGGTGGAACTCATCACCACGTTATAGGAGTGACGGAATGAAAATATTCAATATTTCATTTCAGCCTCCTTTAAACTTTACTCTATTTAAAATTACAAAATAAATAATAAAAAAATCTTTACCATGATACCATTTTAGTGAGCAACCTTCCACAGATTTCTGTCGAAGGAAAAATTGTTCTTGATACACTAAGGTTACCCTAATGCCTTTATAATTATATGCCCACTTGCATGTATCGTCGTGACTGTGTTGTGATCACAGTAATGGCTTTCTGACCGTGAACTCGCTGTTCTATATGTTTACAGTTAAATTGGTGAATCACCCACAATGCTAATGTCATATTTCCTGTGTTGGCGGTTTAGAATTTTTCCATTTTATGTGTATTTATAGGTTTTTCCTTGAGGTTTAGCGTATAGGCTAATAAAATGATTAAGTTTAATTGCGATTTTTTTTCTAATACTTTCTTTTTTTTCCATGTTAACCCTTTCAACTATCCTTCGTGGAGTAATCCAAATTATAATTAAGCAATATTTACGAAAATCCTCCGGCAAAAAGTGGCAAACGGAGAGAAAAATACTTATTTAGAGACTTTCCTAAGTGTGGAATAAGGCTAGGCTTCTACATGCGAGATACACCGTGAAGCTAAAAAAAAACAAGACTAATCATCTTTATTTCCAAATCTTCTAACAACAGATCACAAAATTTCCGAAAAATATCTCCTAAAAAAATATTTCTAAACAAAAAAAACACAGTAAAAATCACCACCTCATATAAGCACTAAGCGTTGGTTCTCATGGCAAGATGTGATACATATAGACCCGTTACAAATATAGTGCGTGGCTATAGCATTAACGTGAATGGTAAATTACAACTAGCTGTTTTTTTTGTTCCCAAGCTAGGCTATATATCATTATCTGTGGGTATATGGAGGAATATGAGGTGTTCTATGTTTAGTTTACATGTTTATTGTGTAATTTTGGTTTTGGAAGAAGTGGTTTCACATTTATTTCCATATAGCAGGTTAGGCTGAGAAGCTTTGAAACACTCCGTTCCCAACCTTTGGATTAATTCTCAAAATCTTGCGTGTGGAGTGGCAGAATTCACCGCCGAACATCGTCTAAGAAAACGGGTAGTCTGTTTTGTCTGTAAATTGGTTGTTGTCGATGTGAATTTAGCAAAGTATAGACTTTTCTTTCTAGTAACTCACGCTTACGTTATATTATATTATAACACCAATAAACTTAGAGATCAGTCATGGTGCAGGCATTAGCGTGGGTTCGATTCCCATTCGAAAGAATGTAATATTTAATAATTTCAAACCTGGGATCTTAGCTAGGTTCCCTTTATCTACCCTGCGATGTGGGAAATAGCGTGAAGCTAAAAAAAATATATTACATTAATAAAAACATTGTAATTTCAACAATCTTTCTATTCTACGATTTTATTACTACAGATTAGTACGTACAACGTATTTGGCATGCTTTCTTAGCCCGTGTATTCAATTTTGCGTCACACTATCAATTGTGTGTGTGTGACATAATTATTTACCTATAGGCTTAGCCGTTAAATTTGCGAAGCCAGAAGTCGTAGGTTCAATTTCTACTTTTAATAAATTATCTATATTTTTCAATTGAATTGAAACGCAGTGTATGCTATCAAATTGCTTTCATATTCCCACTCTAGTAATATAGAACGGCGTTGAGTTCCGCAACTTTTGGCGAGTATCATTCACTAGATTCCTTAACTATCCCGCTATATGCGGCAGATGTTAAAAGAAAACAAAATGTAATTGCGTTTTATTTTACCGACTTAACTATATCATGACGCAGTAGTGACGTTTCGTAATAGTTTTAAATTCAAATGTGTTTATATTTTTTAGATAAAATACTCGATTTAGTATTTTTGTTTTTACGAAGAAGTTACAAATTTTGATATCTTGACTAGTGGCAGAAGTTAACGCCGCATACGTATAGTACTACTAAAATGGTAAGCATTTAAAAAGATCTATATATCGAGATACGTATGAGTCACATCTTGACCAGATTTATACATATGCGGCGATTACTACAGTAAAACTGTGTTCACAATGACTAGAGTTCGACTGAAAAGCTGAGAGAGAAAGAGAGAACTGAGAACTTGTCTCTTAACACAAGGTTCCCACGGTATATAGCGTTAAAAAAAAAAAAAAAACTTTAAATAAATTAAATTTTTGATCATGCATTTATAGGCATATTTATTTAGTTTCACGCAACACGGCAGATAAAACCTAGTGTGAAAAAGTCCTTCCCCCCAATTCCGAGACATTGCACATTGAGCGCCGGTACTAAACGCCGCGTATATAATCAAGATATGAATCTATTACCATCTCAATATATATTTTACTACAATCGACCACAAATTTCCACTATTTCGGGTACAAAACACACTAAACTAGAATTGAATATCCTTAGAAAGTGTGACAGAAATAGAACAAACTCCGACACGTGTATGAGCGTACTACGCAAATTGTTATTGCGTCGGATAACATTTTACACTGAGCGATGCATTTAATGCTAATATTTGCTAGATATCCATTAAACTTAATTAAACTCCGTTGAACGTAACTGGTAACGGCAACGCGGCGTTGAGTTCCGCCACTCAACACGCAATGCTTATTGGATTCGGTGGAAAGTGAGAACGGAAGTGTCTTAATGGGGACAGAGTGTTTTACTTTAGGTTTCCAGGTTCCCTCTGCCTATCCTGTTATGTGTCGCCAAATAGCAGGGTAGGCAGAGGGAACCCAGTATTAATGCATTTCGTTCCCCACTGTTCGTCTAAAATAAAATAGCCAAATATGAAGAAATAATTGGATTTTATGAAATCAGGAAAACTAAAATATAAGTTTTCCAAATGTTTGTTTATATTTAATTATCAGAGCGAAGAAATGTATATAATTCGTTACCTCGAATAGGAATCGAATCCTCAACGTTTACAGTCTGTTTCACTTCGCCATTACGGCTCAAAATGAATATTATATTCAAAATAACTATTTTACATACATAATATAAACCTGATATTAAGGAAACGCTTTCTAAACTAAATGCCTTTGGCCTACATATTAACAACATATGTATTTTCCTAATATCGTCATTTAAAAATGAACTTTTTATTGCCAGTTGTGTGTTTTGTTGTGACTTAATGTTTTTATTTCGTTAATTCAGCGGAAAATCAGGAACGGAAGTGTCTTAAAGGGAACAGAGTGTTTTAACACTAGGTCCCCAGGGTTCTTTTGCATGCTCTATCATGTGCACGATGCAAAACAAAATGTTAATATGTCGGTATAAATCGGGCAGTAATAGAACCCACAATCACGTGTTTTCAGTCTCGTTCATTAAAATCACCGAATAACTTAACAATAAACAATATGAGGTTATAAAATTATCATACATTGTCATTTTGAGGTCATTTTGAGACAATTCATATTTTGTGACCCACTGGACTAAAAATTAAATTGAATACGCACATTCCTGTGTAAAGTGACTCATTGTTTATTTTTTTTTAAATAATATTATAATATTATAGGTTGAGGCCAGTCGTGGCGCAGCGGCACGACCGGCCTCGGTTGTGGGTTCGATCCCCACTCGAAGAGATGAAATATTTACTTAAATTTATATTTCCATTTCTTCGCTCTGGTGTCGAGGTTAAGCGCGGCGTTGAGTTCTGCCACTCAACACGCAATGCCTCCAGAATTCGGCAGAAAGTGGGGAACGGAGTGTCTTAACACTAGGTTCCCTCTGCCTACCCTGCTGTGTGCGGGATACAGCGTGAAGCTGATTTAATTCTGATTTAATATTATAGGTATATATGTACATATATGACGTACATATAGGCCGTCGTGGCTGCCGTCTAATTCCAAACGCGGCGGTTGTGGGTTCGTTTCCCACTCGGGGGAATGAATTATTTTTGCTCTGGTAACAAGAGAAAGCGCGACGATGAACTATTGCATACAACAGGCAATGTCTCGAAATTTCGAAGGTGCGTAGGGAATAGGTTCCCTCTAGGTATCTTACTATACAGGAAAAAAAACTTAACTTTTCCATAGTATCAACTAGCAAATAATACGTAAGACGATAAGCATTATAATATCTAAAGTATAATATGATAAATAGGATTGGGTCAAGAATCATTGGCTTATATGCATTTTAATTTGAGGCCGTTGTGATGCAGTGGTACTGTAGCATATACGCGATGGTTCTGGGTTCGATACCCACTCGGTGGAAAAGATTATTTATTTTACTTGAATCATTAAAGATTTAATTCATATAATATAAGATAAATAAAATCTATCAAATTTTAAAGTAATAATTTCTTCGTATATAACTATTCTCAAACATATCAAACAAACGAAATGTCCAATCACTACGCCCCCAAATTAAGTCACTAAACCAAATAAAAAAAAAACAAGCGAAGTCACTCCGCTAACAGTCGGTCTAAACCAATAAAAAACACGTGTTTCGTATATTAATAACCCTAGAGCGCGTGTAATGATGTAAGCTTGTACTCTCTTAGATATGATTGTGTTGCATTTACTATTAGCCTAAAAGAAAGTGGTCTAACTAAAAAATATGGTTTTTTGACAAATTATACAATATTGAGATTAGGGGATTTTGCCCATTTTTTAATAAACATCTGTGTATTTAAAAAAAATCTGCTTCACGCTGTATCCCGCACACAGCAGGGTAGGCTATCTATGTATCTATACATAATATAATAAAATTTTAACTAATCGGTGTCCGTACATGGACGGTATATGACAAAATCTGTTGCTGAGGAGTTTTTATCAATACAAGAGGAACCAAAACAATTATTTAATTTTATTTGTCGATTTGTATGTAATTATTAAAAAAAATATCTACGCAAAGGAAACTGGGGGCAGCGATTAAGTTAAACCTAGTGTTAAGACATTCCGTTAACCACTTCTATACACACGCCTAATTCTGGAGGCATTGCATGTTGATTGACGGAACTCAACGCCGCAAATATATAAATATATGTATATTATATATAGTATAATATCATATAATATATTATATATACTTAAAATTTATCAGCTACCTAATAATGCACTAAAAACATACTGCTAAAATGTCTTTCCCGTTATCTCAATAAAGAATTGGACGATATGTTACAATAGTGCCAGCATCCATAAGAGGTGGGTCGTGCCAAAACTAGAATTTATTATCCAAAGATTGGATATCGAGGAGTTCCACTATTTCTACTTCTTGTACTAACGCTTGCTAGCTAGTTCGTGAGATAGTGTTGCTTAAATATATCTTAAAGTTAAATAAACACATACGTATTGAAGAGATTTGGTGTAGACCTAGAGTAAAGTTTGATATCATGATGAAATAAGAGTATATTTAGATTTCTTAATTATTCATGTTTTCAGAAAACGTATAAAAATTTGACGTAGCGTTATTCGAATCCGCGTCTCTTGGAAACCGCCCTCGTGCTCTAACCACTAAGCTATATGATCTCATCAAGACCAGTAGAAATTGATACTACACGCTCCAACAATACAATTTATTTATACTGTTTACCCAAAGATAATAAAATAACCAACTTTATCTCATATGAGCGGAGAAACGTTACATTATCATTATTTTGAGTGGAAATTGAACCCACAACCGTCGCGGTCTCTAATCTACGGTCAGGTTATACTATAAACTATATAAATTGATATATAATTTTATTTACAATATTGTTGTGTGGTCGTGCCTTTTATCTCTACTATACGTTTTCATTCCTTATCTGTAAGTAACATCCCTAACCCTATAAGAGGTCGAGTGGGAATTTGATATCTTGTAATAGTACCTACATATACTAACAACGGCCGACGGTTTTGCTTGAAATAATTATAAATAACCCTAAAAATATTTAAAGATTGGGATTTTTAAGTCCTCCTCAAAATCGGAATAAAGAAAACAGAAAAACTTAATATTTATAATAATAATTACTACTAGGGTACTTGCAATATCATATTGTTATATCATTTTTTTTATTAGGTTCACGATGTATCCCGAAAAAGCAGGGTAGGCAGAGGAACCTAGAATCCTAGTGTTAACATACTCTATTCTACGCACCAATTTTCGTGACCTTGCGTTTGAGTGGCGGAACTCAATACTGCTCTTTCCCTTGTTACCAGAGCGAGTAAAAAAAAATATATTTTCTCCAGCGGAAATCGAACCTACAATTGTCTCATTTACACTCAGATTCTATATATTTATATATTATTTTTATATCAATATGTCATCACTCTCTCTTGTCCTTGACTGTTGATAATATTGCTTTAAGCGTCAAATCAATTAAACGATAAATAATTACTGCTTTGGCCTTAATATATTTAACAATAAACCTTCTGTTTTATTATATCTATACTAATATTATGAAGGGGCCGGTCGTGGCGCGGGGGCACAAAGTGTGAGTGTAAACTCGACGGATCTGGGTTCGATTCACAGTCGGAGAAACAAATTATTTAATATTTTCATGTCTTCGTTCTGGTAACCGGGTATAGCACGGCGTTAAGTTCCGCCACTCAGCACGCAATGCCTCAAGAATTTGGTGGAAAGGGGGGAACGGAAGTTGCCAGGTTCTATCATACTATAAGCGGCATCCAGCATGCAAACTAGAATAGGTGAAATATACTTATATTATTAATTAAAAAAAGAATCTTTATTTTTGCCATGAAAAAAACAAACAAAATATATTTAAAATATTGCTATATCGAAGATCGAACTCACTTCTATTGCCTTAATAACCAAAGCCTGACCCACTGTACCTATTCTATCTAAGAAGTGTAAATTGCACTCAACTCACCAGTTTTTAACGTAATCTCTTCATAATATTATGTATACATATATCATTTATATAATTACACGTATATTTAATAGTCACTCCTTATCACGTTACAACGTTGTATTAAATAATAACTAATAAACAAACAGAAGACTAATAGTCTTCTAGATTTTACTACCTATATTGTAAAACTGTGGTGTTTGTTTGTTTGAACACGTTAATCTCAGAAACTACTGGTTCATACACAACTCATAGATCTGTCTATTTGACTAGATGGTCAAGTCCGTAGGTTAAAAGTAGCTTAGAATATAATTTACAGGTAAAAAGATTATAAATAAATCAAATTGATTCAGAAAATTACCTGATTAATTAATTTAAAAAAGGCCGTCGTGGCGCAGTAGCACAAGTATCTGACTGTAAACGAGGCAGTTGTAAGTTTATACCCACAACCGTGCATTCGGAGGAATTAATTACTTAATATTTTTATTTCTTCGCCCTGATATCAAGATATAGCGCGATTTTTCGTTATGAAAATTCAGCGGAAAATAGAGAATGGAGTGTCTTAACTCTTAAGCTTAATACCTGATTCTCTTTGACTACCCTTCTTTACGGGAAATAGCTAATATGAAGCTGAAAATGCTTACCACAGCTGGGAAGTACCCCGTGGCGTTAAATTCCGTCGCGCGAAACGCAAAGTATCCAGTTCGGGCGGAAAATGAAAACAGAGTGTCTAATCACTGAGTTCTCTCTACCTAACTTACTTACTACTCTACTTACTTACTTACTTTAGTATATGGGATACGTAAAGCGGATTCAAATCCCCAATTTTAAATAACTTATAAGTATAAAAAATAATATTTTTTAGAATAGTATTATACAGCTGTTTACTTTGTTATTAGTGTTATCATCATATCTCTAGATGTCACTTTATACAATAATATATAAATACGATATCGATATACTTATCTTTGTATATAAACATTTTATGTTGATCTAAATGCAATGACGAAGGAATATGACGTTTAGTATACTACGAACTACTAGAAAATAATCTATTAATAATAAAGCCTTTGCCTTTTATTCGCTTCGCTCGCAATTTCTCTCGCCTCGTTCGCTTTGTTGGTTAAAAAAATTAACTCTTTGATGGAAAATGTATTTTTTATGTGGGTATATATTATAGCACTTACATCTTTCCTTATACAGGATATTCTTGGTGGCTGCTATATAGATTTTTTTTTATAATATAGTGATATTTAATGTTGTAAAAATAAAAAAAATACATTTCTTTACTTGTTTAATAAATTTCAAGAAACCTTAAAAAATAAACATACTTTTATCCCATTTAAGCGACAAGGTTGTGGGTTCGATTTCCACTCGAGGAAGTGGTGGAATATTTAATATTTTTATATTTCTCGATCTGTGTGTGTATGTTTAACCATTTAAACCGGAGTGTATTAATATTAGGTTTCCAAGTTTCCCCCTGCCTACTTCTATGTGCGGGATACATTGTGAACCTTAACAAGGAACTATCAGTTAATCATATTTCTCGAAGACTATTGTAAGGTAAAGAATGTAAGTAAAGTAAGTATAAAGTAAAGTAAATCTATTTACCTACTCGTAAAAACCTCTATTGTTAACACATTGGCCGTCCCGATCGAATCAAGAGCGTTGATTGATCTAAATGTATTCACTAATTTAAAGAAAGAAGGAAAATATTTAGGGATTTGGACAAATTATTTCTTATTTGTCTTATTTTTATACTTCATAAAAATTAGCTAATTTATTAAGACATGCTTAGACAAAGTGCGGCGTTAGGTTCCGTCAGCTATCGCGCAAGAGATCTTAAAATACAATTTTTAAAAAATCCATGTCTCTTTGATGAACAAAATTGAGTGGGGAACAGAAGTGTCTTACTGGGGACGGAGTATTTTAACAATAGGTTCCCAGGTTCCTTCTGCTTACCCTTAAATGCGTAGGATGCTATAACAAATATGAACAAAATTAAGAAAAAAATGTTATCAGATTTAAAAAATTCAATGTTCTTATAATTTCGTGATAGGTCACTCAATGATATTTTAATTTTACTTTTATTTTTAGTATAGCTTCATACAAGGTTGATATATTGGTCTAATATTCCGAAACTTCTTTCACATATCAATATTTTAAGCATATTTTTAAATTTTATTTTAAAAATTAGTTCATATCACGCGAATTTAGCTGGAACTTAGAACACATATTTTGTTTAACTTAGTGACTACTATATGTGGAGTAACGAAACCTATCATAGTGCTTTATCTTAACAACAATCTTTTCCTCAATTTCCTCCTCCTTTTCCTATGTATTATAACCATTAAAATTGACAGACCAAATTTGTAGGTACGATTCCCACTCGGGGCTTTGAATTATTTAAATTTCTCGCTCATGTAACAAGTGTGGCGTTGAGTCTTGCACTACTTAAAAATAAAATGTCACAGTACGTGGGGATCACAGTGTCTAAACACTAGATTCCCTCTGCCTACCTGCCTAGTTTCTTAGAATCTAGCACATATTAGGTATGTACTGGATTCTAAGAAACTGTGAAACTACTACAACTGTCTAACCCAAATAGTAGGATAGGCAGAGAGGGCCTAGTATTAAGACACTCCGATCCCCAGTTTCCGACGAATTTTGAAGCCTTTATGTGTTGAGTGTTGGAACTCTACGCCGTGCCTCGACACCAAAACGAAGAAATGAACATTGCAATACTAAAATTACATCCTATCCTTTAATCTTAACTTCAATCCTGACTTCCTATTTCTAAGATAGACTTATATAACTCGAGGACAGGATAATAAAACATTCCCATACAAGTTTATCTAGAAGTTAGCGGTTTTATCATAAACATATCACACGCCGCTTTTGCTTACGACAACCAGTTTCGCCACTAACCATTATTTGTATTAAGATAAGCGTTCATACCGTCGTGGCGCAGTGCCACAGCGTTGGGTATAAACGCGACAGTTGCGGGTTCGATCTTAATATCAGGGGAATAATTGTATATAAATTATTTTCGTTTCCTATCTCTGAGTGATACAGCGCGACGTTGAACTTTGATGGAAATTGATCGTGAAGTGGGGAACGGAGTGTTTTAACATTAGTTTCCCTCCGCCTACTCCTACCTATGAGGGAAAAAGCGTGAAACAGCTTTTTTTTAAGCGTAGGTAATAAAACTGAGTGTTGTATGTTAATTATTGCATAACGCATATTGTTATCTCTTTAAATCTTTATTTTAAAAATATTGTGTTTCTATTGTGGAAACTAATGTTGTGGTCTATTTTACAGTATTCAATAGTGGAAAATGATTTGAAATATAAATAATTATAGTGAGAATCGAACCCACGACCACCGTTTCCATTGCGCCACAAAAACATCAAGTATTATTTATACAAAGATAAGCTCACAAGGTTGTAAGGCACTAAGCAAATATTTGTTTCAACAATATTCTCTTTTTAGCCCCTACTCGATTTCGAAATCAAATTAAACAACTTGAGGTCGTCGTGGCGCGGCAGCTC
The DNA here is from genome assembly GCA_013403705.1 of Heliconius hermathena. Taxonomy (NCBI): domain Eukaryota; kingdom Metazoa; phylum Arthropoda; class Insecta; order Lepidoptera; family Nymphalidae; genus Heliconius; species Heliconius hermathena. The sequence goes on along the minus strand of JAAIXJ010001774.1, from coordinate 211,049 downwards.
AGTGACTGTGTGATAAATCGTCGGTTCGATTCCCGTTCAGGAGTATAAATTATCTATTTTCCCTTGCTTTGGTAAGAATAAACGCGGCGTTGAGTCCCGTCTCTCTTTCTCTCTCAACATATAATGTATCGAAGTATGAGCATTTAGTGGGGTACGGAGTGTCCTAACATTAGGTTCCCTCTGCCTACTCTTCTATATACGGAATATATTAAAAAAGTAAACATATATTAAAACCCACTGCTTTCAATTCAAATTCAAAACTAACGGAATTATAAAAGAAATGTGAGTTTTAACGATGATAATAAAAATTGATTCACCTATAAAAAATACTTGTATGAATAAAATATACGCCACTTTTTATGATGATTGTGGGTTCGATTCCGTGTATAAGAAATAAATACAAGCAAACACTACTTCCCTTCTAAAAAAGAAGCGGTTGCAGATCAAAACCGCGTTAATACACGGATCTACCTGGTGGCTTCAAAATTTTTTTTGTTGCCAAATTTTGTATGGATGAAGCGGAAAGTTTTTTGTGGGTTACTCCCACTGCCGAAATTATGGGTTATACCACCTGACTTAACATATGTTTTGCACTTGAGTGTAGCAACTGTGTACTCAATTCAATTTCCTACCATCTGAATAAACAAAATTAGCAAAATTTTAATTTCTGTTAGTTTTATCTGATTTAAGTTTGTCGTTAATGCGATTTTAATTATAGTACAAATTGATTTTAATAAGGCTGATGATAATTATGATGGTTGTGGGTTCGATTCTCGTTCGGGGGAGTGTATTATTTTCGTTCCCTCCCTGTGGTAATCAGGCGAGACGTTAAGTTTCGCTGTCATAAGTACACGCAATGTTTCGAATTTGGCCTGAAAACGGAGTGTCTTGACATACAGGAGAGTCATGACACTCAGCATGCCAAAGGAGATTGTTAACTATATAACAAAACAAAATTTAATTATTTTCTATAAAATCAAAAATCAACTATCATAACACCACAGTCAAATATCAGATTACTTTAAACTATTTTTAATCAAACAATATACATTCAACGACCAAAAAAGATCAAAATAAAAAAAAATCAAAGCCCTTTATATTTGTTCAGTCGTAAATTTTAGTCTAGATCGAGGACCATGAGGGCTGCCGGTAGCGTACAATAAAAAGAAGATATAACAAAAAAATCCAAATGAATGAAAACATACTGTAGATAACGTTGTTTTTATTATCCATGGGGGCGGACTGTGGAACTAGTATAGTGTCACATTACTTGAAATGGTCGTAAATGTCGATGATGATAAAACTGATGATGAATTTCTTTAAAATTTAATTTTAAAATTTAATGTTTGAAATTTGTATAGATCAAAAAAAATTGTAACTTTGAGATGGTTGAATCAGTGGTACCATTATTTAGCAGCTTCAGGTTTTTTTATGCATATCAGTAGTCTATTCTTTTTATATCTTCTCGGTTAATGCAGTAAAAATTTTGGGCAGGACTCAACGCCGCAATTTGTCTACTATAACAGAGAAATAAGAATGATTTAAATATTATTATAATAGTTGAAATGACTACTTAAAGCTGTTCGCACAAAGTCTTTAGGGCCTACTATAATTTTCTTTTCAAACGCGTCTTCGTGAGCCATTACATTATAAATTACTGCACATAACGATTATTATCTCACAAGCATATTAAGATATGAATCTAATATAGTGGTAGCGCAGTGGGACGGTGTCTAAACTTAAGTTAACTTAATACGATAATTGGGGATTCGTTCGCTCCCAATATGTAAATTATTTTATATTTCCCCGCTCTAGTAGATACAGAGCAGCGTTGTGTTCCGCGATACAAGACGCAATATCTCAAAATTTTTCAGCAAGTGGGGAACTGAGTGTCTTGACACTAAGTTCCCCTGTTACTCGACAAAAAAAACGTTACTTTTTTATCAAATACATCAAAACGTCCAGCTCATATCGAATACAGTCTACCTGTCCACATCAATAATAGTTTTTTCCCTTCTTTCCTGCATTGTCTGTCTCATTTGATTGATGACTTTAGAGAACTTCACGGTTTAAGCTCCTTTGGGAATACTTTATCTTTACAACTTAAGAGTAGAGAATCATCAAATAGCCTTAACGTTTAATAGAATTTTTGTGCTCTTCTATTTTTAACTCTGATAGATGCTATCTTTTACAGTCAAGTTATATGAAGATATGTCATGTTTTGAATTATTATAGTAGAGTAATGCATTATTATTTCCATTTTTTTATAGCTTCATTTGAGGCCAGTCGTGGCGCAGTGGCACGAAGTGTGACTGTAAAACCAACTGGTTGTGGGTTCGATCCCCACTCGAGGAGATGAAATATTTACTTAAATTTATATTTCCATTTCTTCGCTCTGGTGTCGAGGCTAAGCGCGGCGTTGAGTTCTGCCACTCAACACGCAATGCCTCCAGAATTCGGCAGAAAGTGGGGAACGGAGTGCCTTAACACTAGGTTGCCTCTGCCTACCCTGCTGTGTGCGGGATACAGCGTGAAGCTGATTTAATTTTTTAATTTTTTATAGCTTCACGTTGGCCCCGCATAAATGAGCGTCGACAGAGAGAACCTAGTGTTTACAAACTCTATTTCCCACTATCCGCCAAATTTTTAAGATGGCACAACTCTACGCTGTACTTTGACATTTTACCAGAGTTAGCAAATGCATATAATTAATTTCTCTGAGTGGGAATCAACTCACAATCGTCGCGTTTACGCAGATCCACAGCGGTCTCTACTTCTTGTCCGAGTCTTATTAACTTTAAAGTGTAGACTACAAAGTATATCACAATAAAGCTTGTAATAATGTATGTGTAATCAACCGTACATGATGCAGACGCCGCTGTAGGCGACAGGTTCTAAAAACACTATAAATTCAAACTGCTCTTTGTAACATCCGATTATAATTCAGTAATTGCAGACGAATCAGAAAGTAAAAACGATCTGAATCGATTTCTAACATCGCAAATGCACATAAAAGTACTAATTAAAAAGGCGTACATCGGAAAATACGGCGGCAGTAGCGTCAAAAAACAAAGAAAGAAATCGTACCATCCGGCCAATCTCGATAAAATTGTATATAAGAGGATTAAAAGATTTATTGTATAAACCTTTTGAAAGGATATACATTTTTTTTTTTTGGGAAAAATCTTTATTTTGTCAGTATGCTTCTTCGTCAGTGGACGTGCCGTCGCATAATTTAGCTGAATTGTTTAAACATATACGTTTATTTGGCTCCTTCATGTTAATGTTCACTTGTTTTAAATTTGTAGTTACTTTTTTGGTGTCTTCGTTGTTTTTTTTTTGAACGCTAATGGATTCGTGTTAAATTGCTCTAATAATGTTTACTTTAAGCGCAGTTTTAACGTTGGCAAGAAAAAATATTGATTCACGTAGAAAATTTGATATTCTATCGTATTTTGAATACGTTTCAAGCTATTTAATTACTTAATTACATAAAAAAATACGTTTTTACAGTAGATTTGTTAGAGAGAATACATCGTTAAGTTACTCAGTTTTTAACTTTCCGTCTTATTTCCCAAAATACGAGTTGAATGGCAGAACTAAACGCTGCGCTTTGGAAATAATTTTAATACAATCATTCTGAATAAGGACCGAGCCAAGAACCATCGCGTTTATAGTCAAAAATAAATCTAATACTTATCGTGCAGAAATCGCGTGTTCGTAGACAAATTCTAGTCTGGAAAGAAAGTTTGTTTGTAACCTTAGCTTTACCTTCAATTCTCATTTTGGGCAGCATGCGCCCGGTCACGATTTCTGATAAGTTGATTTTAACTCGTGATCGTTTGTGATCTGTATTACCATGAGTTATCTTAGAGAAACGTAATTTAAAGCTTCCAATATCAAAATAACGTGATTTCCTAATATATTGAGATCGTTATTGAAAATTTGATTTTTAATTTCATAATAGTATCTAAATTCAGTCAATATACTAGCAAAATATCATAGTTTTGTTTATTTAGATTTTATGACATAAAGTGAAAAATAACTTGTTTTATTGTGCCATTGCCGTAAGAATTTAGAAAAACTCTTGGTGCTTCCTTACACTTACTAACATACGTAAGGACCAAACTTTTAATTTTCTATGGTCATAGTAACGTATATTATATAGGTACATATATAGATAATTATAAATAAATATACACAAAATTACATAAGTTAACTCATAAAAATAATAATTTAAAACGTATAAGTGGAAAAAGCTCTCATTCTGCTTAGATATTTTTTTCTAAATATTATTTTAGATACAGACGGTTATAACAGTTTGTACAAAGTTTAAGATCAAACGGACGCTACAATTAACGTGTCTGCTTCAGAAATTGCGCGCTCTTACTTAATGTGCTAGAAGATTGTCTAAGTTTAAATATACTCCTGGATATGTTGTTTAGAAATGTATAGAATTATTCTTTTATATTCTCAGCGAGATAAGCGGAGAAGATATAGTGTTAAGACACTTCGATCTTTCCTTATTCTTTGAGATAGCGTGCTGAGAAGCAGAATCCAATACAGCATTGTATCTTGCCAAATGAGCTAGAAAATGAAAGTAGATTTTTATATTATTTACTATAAAGGGAAATCAAACCCATGCCATCTACCCATTATGTATGTTATAGCTATAACTATTAATACCTTATGTAAATATAAATTTATTTATTAATAATATATTTTTTTTCTTTTTACAGGTAAAATCCTATATACAACTAATGTATTTGGATGCGGTACCACGTCAGTATCAGTAAGTGTAAAAAGAAAAATATTATTATAATAAACATGTCCGATATTTCATACATCGTTAGTAATTAAATATTTAAAAAAAAATGGTTATTGTTTTCATCATTACCTTATAATTATAAATTATTAAATTCGATTAGCTGATTGTTAAACTACTAATAATTTTCCTACTTTAGTAAGACAAACTGCGGCGTTAAGCTAAGCCTCAAAACCCAATATCACCAAATCAGGCAAAAAATGGACAACTGAGTGTCTTGGCACATTACCGAAAAGACTGTGTTTCAATATAAACAAATAACATAAAAATTTCTAAAATCTTCGAAAAGAATTTCTTATTCTTTCATTAAATATTTTTTCTTTCTTTTGGCTCACAATTTATTTGTCTGTCTGGCTTCGATTGGCACAAACGTCTGACCTGATCTTAACTTAACTAACGACAGTGGATTTCTTACAAAAATAGATGTAAATATGTTATCGCGTTCAATTTTAATCTTAATAAATGTGTATTACTTAATAAAATAATTGAAAAATAAATAAACCGACATCAAAACTATACTAACATTAGCATACGCACAAACCTAAACAGAAACCGAAATTGTAGATAATAATATCTTAATTATTTTAGAAGTAAGTAGTAAAGAATAAAATAAATAAATCAGCTTCATGCTGTATCCCGCATACAGCAGGGTAGGCAGAGGGAACCTAGTGTTACGACACTCCGTTTCCACTTTCCACCAATTGCGTGGTAAGGCAAGGCATTGCGTGTTGATTGGTGGACACCAGAGCGAAGAAATGAAAATATAAATGTAAATAAATATTACGTCTCTTTGAGTGGGGATCGAACCCACAACCAGTCGGTTTTACAGTCACACATTGGGCCCCTGCGCCACGACTGGCATCAAGTAGTAAAGAAAGGTGAAAAGAATGACTTACTTTTACAATACCTACATATTTTTCAAAATCCCTTAATTTAAAATAAAATAAAAGTTAATTAACGTTTCTGAGTGGGCCTATAAGTGAGAGAACAACGGTTAATGAGGATGTGACTGCTTAAGTGGTACAAATTAATATGTCACTTAAAAATTGAGTAGGAAGCTAGTTTTAATGCTAAATCTAGATTAGAAGTATTTATTACATAGAGTAATGGTGAGGTTACGTTTCCTAATTAACTAGTTTTATTTTTGGATTTGTATTAGTCATAATAACGTAATGAGTATTGGTAGTGTCTTTCCTTTATGTGACAACAACGGCGTTGAGTTCCGCCACTATAGTATCGAAGGGGAATCTTAATGGAAACGGTGTGTCTTAATATTGGGTTCCCACGTTTTTATATACAAAAAAATTGGTGTAGAGAACGAAGTGCTTGAAAACTAGGTTTCCCTTGCCTATTAGATTATTAGATACATATTGACAAAAGTGTAACTTGCGTTATTATTTCATAACGTATATGGCCTAGCAAATATTTTATAATAATTTTCTAGTAGATACGAAATTTATAATGAATATGCTAATTTTAACGTCAATGTGTTAAAGTTCACGCGTTGTCACTTTTTAGGTGATTTAACTGTCGAGTATTAAATTTGAATGTAATAATAATATTTTGATTGGATATTTGTTTTTAAGATTCACGTATCTATCACGTATAAAAGGAGGGCCAGAGAGAACTTAGTGATGAAACACTCTGTTTCCCATTTTCCTCAAAATTCTCGAGATAATAAATGCTGAGTAGCGGAATTTAATGCTACTAAGTGCAAAAACAATTCCCCCAAGTGGGAAACGAACTCGCAATCAAACGCTGTACTAATGCGCCTCGAGGGCCTCATGTAGGTATAATTTTAAAACAATCGTGTTAACGAAAATCTTCTTTAAACATCGCATAATACAAGTATACTAAAATAAAAGTAACAATTGTAAGAAGCAAAGAAATAGACTGTCACGGGCAGACTCGAGCCAATTTAGTTTGGTAACTTTCTTAGTTTCTGTTTTATTTAACTTCGCCCACTTCGGTGATCATATGAAGTTCTTATTTGATTTCAAATGAAGATTCATATGTTATAAATTAATTTCTTTTAAATTTTTTCAACAGTTCTTTAGTATGAAGTTTCTTACTTTGTCCGTATTATAAATTACTCTGTGCTAATATTTCAACGCATATGGGATCAGATTGGAGAACCAAAAACGTATTAAATGCACTTTTTCTCCTAAATATATTCTTCTAGTAGAATCGAATCTCCAATTATCGTGTCGAGTAATATCAATTTCGTCAAAAATATAACATAAATTTTATATAATTAATTGAGGCCAGTCGTGGCGCAACGGCACAAAGTGCGACTGTAAAACCGACTGGTTGGTTATTCTTAAGGTATTTAATAAATTCACTACGCCACCGATAAATAACTATACATTATGTGAAATTAAACAATCCTTTGTCAAATGAAAACAAAGTCAAAACTAATAATAACCAAATGATATTGCTAAAATATTAACTTTTTCAACTGTCATCCATCACAATGTATAAAAGGCAATGACAGTAGTCGAGGGAATAAAATGGGACAGCCTTTGTTACTACACAAAAGTCTCTATCACCTATTGAATATCTGAATTTTCTGAATTGGTCTTGACAAATTGAAACAAACTGTAAAGTTGAAGAGTTTAGAACTCGATAACTGCCTCCAAAACGGGGCAAAGATCCATTAATTTACTTGAATTAAATCATTCGAACATTTTAGCTTTGGGATTTGGATGCTGCTTTGAAATAATGGAACTGGAGTCGTTAAACTTTTACTTTACTGTAATAAGTCTGGGCGATACTAATCGTGGAGTTTCGGTGTGAGTTAATTTTTATTTTTGTATTCAATTGTGTTTTGCAGCTTATATATTGTTTATTCGTTTTCTGAAGTGTTTTTTCTCATTTTATAAGACTGAAAAAAAAACCTCAAACAACCATTCGATGTCTTATTTAAACACATTGGAAATTTGTGGAAAATATCGTCTTACTGTATTTTTACTAACTTCACTACTGTCTTTTTTAATTAATATTTTATTGAAATTCTTACAATATGATGTTAATCCAAAATTATATTATAAATAGGTATAAAATAAAACAAGGCGAACAGGTCAATTTTTTCACTTTAAAACGATGCAGTATAATGAACCAGCGGGAAGTAAGTTAGCATTAAGTATTCACATTTCCCGAGCTGTCTCTGTCGAGGCAGTTAAAATTTCACTTGGCTAAGCAAAATTTTCTGTTCGCTGCAAAAATCTTCCCCTTTTAGGGAGAGGGAGTGAACGAATTCTTGCATAAAATTTACATCGGGCGGTCCATACAAATTACCATTTCGTTTCTTACTCTGATTAAATGTTGTAGAAAAAATATTGCTCTCTAAATGGAACAGAAAATTCTCGGTTTTCGACTCATTAAAATTGATGTTTTGTTTTTTTCTTTGGTTTTTTAGGGCCCCCCGCCTACGATTTCCTTAGTTTACCATTTGATTTTTTTACTTAAGCTTCGATATTCCTTAAGTGATTCGAGTAATTGATTAATATGTTTCGCTAAAAGATTAATGTTTCACTTACAAGCCGATACTAAACGTTAATGTAAATTCATACGGATATAAATGATTCTGTAGAGAAATTCGCTAATGTTCTACAAAAAGTGCAAAACTTGGCAATGTCCGTTAGGGTTTCATCCAAAAAAGGTGTGTGTTACAACATCTTTCTCGCAGAAGGGTGAGAAAACATTGAAAGCAGGCTATAGGATATTTGGCAGGCATCTACAAGCTAATGATCCTCTTGATTGCGGTAAAGTGTCGCTATAAAACGTCTAGATGTTGCCAACTTGAAAAAAACAGTTACTCCAAAGTGACTATTTTCCTGGCAGCTAACCGATATTATGAGACAATTGCCTCTAGTGGCTCGAGATGCTTTGTCCCCTTGTACTTGTACAAACTGACTTCTATCGCGTTAATTGTTTGAAATGGAAAAAGTTAACTGAACCGAGTTTTTTAGTGAAATAGTGGTACTATTTACAACACAATGCTTATTATTATTAAAGAAAATTGATATCTCCAAGACCTTATTTCTATAACCAGAATCTTATCAAAATCCAAAAGTCTAGACTTTTAAGAACTTCAATTTACTATTATATGTAATATTGAATTATTTCAAGAAATCCAGAATCGTGAGCGACATACAATAATAGTCTTTTAGCCGTCAGCCATTCGTGAACCAGTCATCTGCTATTGTCAGACAATTTATTTGATATACCCTCTTTGCTCACGGCAGATGAAATCAATTTTGAATTTATAATTTAATTTACAAGCTTTGCTCTGAAAATGTTTAATTAGACAAAACAAAAGACGTATCGGGTTGTTTGTTAATATTAATATTGAGGGTAGTGCTCCTGAGATACGATTGAATGGTCCGCTGTAATTATGAAGTTGTTAGTTGAATGTTTTTGTTAAACTATAATTTATAATGTTTTCTGGTGTTTTCATTATTTATAATAGTAATAACGGCGTTTTTTTTACCTTAAATAATTTATTTACCAAATCTGGTACGACTAAGGAGATATTTTTAAGCTTTACTCCGTATTCCACACATAGCAGGGTAGGCAGAGGGTTTCTGGGAATTAAGACACTTCCGCCGACTTAACGTAATGTCTAAAACACGCGAAAATGTACAACTTAGTGACCACGTGATTATTTGCTTCAAAAATTCAAACGCTTATCAATTTCAGACGATATCACGCCTGAAAAGTAAAGAAAGTATTCCTCCTTGATCAAACACAATCTTTTTAAAATTCTCAACTCTTGGAAAATTTTCTGAAAGTTTGAAATATTAATTTTTAATAATGTTTCAAGACCGCGAAACCATTGCGCTGCCGACACCGCAGTAATTTTTGGACCGACTTTATTAAAAGTTGATACCGAGGCAACGGTTACTAAAGTTAAGTTAAGTTTCATATTTTGTTTTTTTTAATAAAGCTAATTTTCTTAATAAACAGAATGAATTTCGTTCCTAAATTTAAACCCAGTGATAATACACTCCGTTCTCTTAAATCATATGCTGGGTGACGAAATCTGACGCCGAGTTTAACTACCTTGTTTGTTTTATAAATAATATGAAACAAATGATCAATATATGTAAAAAAAGGTATTTATACGACAAATTTACTCAAAAACAATATTTTTTTGGGAACCTTAACTTCACCGCCATACATAAATATTTCTACAATGTACCCCACTTTTGTTAGGTACCTACCATAATACTTTTGCGTTGGCCGCATCAACGTTTCAATGTTCTGAGGGTTCATTAATCACAATAAATTGGCAGGAGGGGACTTGGACTGATATCCCACTCCACAGCCGTTCTTCTTTTTGCATCGTGACGGTGACGGTGCAAATATTTTCACGCGATAATTTGATAATAGGGAGAGTAACTTTCTAAATTGTTTTAATATTTTGATTGATCTGAGTTTTTTTTTGGTTCCGTAGGACTTCCTGTTTTATTGATATACGAAATTATATTATACTTATTATAAAATTCTTCTGTCTAAATATAAATTAGTACTCGATTAGGTAATTATATAATGCAAGAGTGAATACCGTTTCCGCTTTCTATTTTATTTCGAGACGCTACGTGTTCATTGATTGAACTTAACGCTGCACTTTATTACCAGAGCAATAAAATGGAAATAACACATTCCCACAAACTAAAATCGAATCCACAACTATCGCCTTCACAACCACACGCTGATGTTGCGCCTCGAATCATTATGTTGATTGATAAATGTAAAACCATGGTTCCTCTTCCAAACACCAATCATCTATCCAATATTTAAATACGATATACCAAGCAGTTTTTCCGTTGTTACAATATTTAAATCAAATTAAACTGTAGTACTCACGCAAATTGAGCATAAACTTAAAACAGAAAGGCCGAAAATTAACAAAGCCTAAGTAAATGGGCGCAGAATTAAATATTTATGTGAAATCACGCCCTCTTACTGTGTTGGTCTTGTCTCGTCTCCGGCCAAAGTAGATGAATGTCCGCTTAATATAAATGTTTAATGTTAATAGTTAAAGATCTTTACTTTAGAGAATTCAAAATGGCAATGACTTAAATGACAATTATTTATTTTTAGTTTCACGAGTTATGCCTTATGTAGCAGGGTAGGCACAGGGAACCTAATGTAGTCTAGTGTAAGATACACCGTTCCCCACTTTCTGATAAAATTCGAGTCATGTTGAAAGGCGAAAATCAACGCCGCGCTAAGATTTTCATTTTAAAATTTGATCTTGTAATCATTCTATCATATGTACATAATACGTATATATATATAATACTTACTCCAACTGTACTTAATAGTTTCTGAGGCTAGTCGTGGCGCAAGAGCACAAGCGTGTGGCTGTAATACGACAGGTTGTGAGTTCGATTCCCGCTCAAGTACATGAAATATTTAAAAAAATTATTTCTTCGCTCTAAGCAAGGCTAAGCGCGGCGTTAAGGTCGCCACTCTATGCACAATGCCTCCAGAATTGGGCGGAAAGTGGAGACCGGATTGTGAATACTAGGTAGAAGGGGTTTATCCTGCTACAAGCGGGATAGAGTGTGAAACTGGGAAAAGAACATAAAAAAAATTATTATTCTGCCACATATCCCCCCAACAGATTCAAACTAAATACTTTATAAATGTTAAACTTTATATTATTTCAGATTTAACATGTAAATTCGTTCACGTTCAGACCAACTGAGAAAGGTCGTCTCAGTGACATATAGGGCAAAGGGACGCAACCTTTTGCCAAATATAATGTTAGCTTTACGTAACTAAATTACGTAATGCTTAGTTGTGATTTTTATTTAATAGCCTGTTATAGAATTTTGTTACTAATGGTTTTTATTTATGTTATTTACTAAATTCTATAAGCTTGCTGTAATATTGTATTTTTTGTAAAGATTGTTGATCGTTGTGGCGCAGGGGCAGAAGGGTGTGACTGTAAAAGCGACGTTTGTGGGTTCAATTCTCAATCAACGGAATGTGCATATTTTCATTTGAAAACGTTGAGTTCTCCTATTCAACATGTAATGCCTCGAAAGTTCGGCGGAAAGTGAGGAACGGAGTGTCTTAACACACTAGTTTGCCCTGCCTACTATGCCGCGGAACACAGCTAGATTGAAGCTATAGATTTCTATACTAATAAATAATAAAATAGTTACTATAACACATTTATTTGTCGATACAATCCACTATATATATTACAAATTACTTTTTTACAATATATTATAACAAATTAGTATTAAATTCTATACATTAGTATATAAATATAAACAGAAGTTAATAGCATAACATATACTTATAAATTATATGTATATGTAATTGGCTTCCTTTGATTTTTTTCTATAATTAAAGAAAATTATAATTTGCTTAGTGCTGGAATTGAAAGGGTGACCTTCAAACAAATGATCGTACTACCGAGTTTGACAGCAGAAATATTGTATTTTACAAACTTTGTGACAAGAAGTTATTAAATAACTGTCCAACATTGAAATATAATTAAATATGGTTATAGCGACACAGCGTGTCACTGTAAAAGCGACGGTTGTGGGTTTGATTCCCACAAGAGGATATAAAATATTAACATTTTCATTTCCTTGCTCTGTAAACATGGTAAAGCGCAGCGTTGAGTTCCGCCACTCAACATTCAATGCCTCCAGATTTCAGCGGGAAGTGGGGAACGTGAGTCTTAATGGCAACGGAGTGCCTTAACTCTAGGTTCCCTCTGCCTAACCTGCTATGTGCGGAACACAGCGAGATTCTAAAAAACTACGTCCGAATGTAGTGTGTCAAAACAGTGTTGGCGGAACTTAACGCCACGGTTTGTCATTCTACAATCAATTCACCAGTAAGAATCGAACCTACAAACGTCGCGTTTCAAGTCATATACAGTAACGACGATATTTACCAAATTTAATATGTTAATAAACTTTAATGTGAATAACACTTTAAATATTATAAAATTATTGAACCCAACAGTTAACGGTTATATTCATAATCTTTTAATTGCTAGTAAAGTTATGTGCTCGTTTCTTAATTGAAATCAATTGGTTTTTGTGACTAAAATAACAAAAAAAAAGCAGAATCACGCTTTATCCCGTATAGCAGTGTAGATAGAGAAAAGCAGGTGTCAAGAGATCGCTTAGTGGCGGAACTCAACGCCGTGTTTTGTTAGTGATGTTTCCTTTTATACCGTCACAAACTCAATGCCTCCAGATTTCGTCAGAAAGTTGGGCACGGAAGTGTCTTATGAAAACGGAGTGTCTTAACACTAGATTTCCAAGTTTCCTCTGCCTAACCTGCTGCGTGCGGGATACAGCGTGAAGCTAAAAAAATCCACACAAACATATGCTCAGCCCAACGGGTTCAACTAAACATTTGTTATTCAGATTTAAAGATATAGAAAATATATGTACCTAGAGATATAGATAAGCAGTGGATTTGAACCCCTGCCCTTTTAACTAGACGGTCTTAATTTACCCAAACAACTATGACAACGTTCTACAACATTTTAACTGTAAATTTGATTAATTATTCTACTATAATATATTCTATTCAAGGTTTACTCGCTTCATTATGCATGCCCTAAGATTTCGATAGTCGTGTTAGCGCCACCTGGCCTATTAGGAACTGGTTTTTGTGGATTTTTATCGATTTTCGTGATTTTTTTAATGATTTTTGATGTTTTGACACCGACTGTGACCTGATTGGGAAGTATGTTAGTTTGTACGACGGTTGTACATTCATATTCAATTAGTTTTATTTACGTTGATAAGAGTAATACACAAAAAAGGTTTTTCTTCCGGTATTTTATAACTAAAATATTTTTTACAGATTTTTACACAATGTTTCAATGTAAACAAAGAAATTGGTTTCTATTCAGAGTCACTACAATGTTTTAGTCAACGCGGAAGTTGTGGGTTCGTTTCTCATTTGGGATATTGATTTATTTTCACTTCGTGGCTCTTGTAAGAAGAAGATGGGGAATTCTCTATTCCTTAACACTACTTTCCCTCTGTCTGCTCTGCTATATGCGGGATAGTGCGTGAAGCCATATTATTTTTTTTTAAGTTAATTCTAATAATGATTCTCGCATTAACTATCAAACATCGGCCTTAACACACAAATACTAATATAATACATTCAGTTTAGCCTCGACGGTTACGAAATTCGCATGAACGAGTTACGTACAAGAACAACTACAGTACGCTCGACGAGTCGTGGCCACTCTGAAGATAGCTGTAGATAGATATGGATTTGATTTTAGGTTTTCTTCTTACTTTTGATTATTAATCTGCCGAGTTAGCAATGCGCAAAAGTTCAGAAAACTTAACGTTAGAGCTGCCACGACTCGTTGACCGTACTGTAAGCGGTCCACGGTCGGAAATACAAATTCTTGACCTTAGTGTTTTTTTTCTAAGATAACATTGTTTTAGGCTCTATGTGTAGAGATAATACTTTTATTAGTTTTTGGTCCAATTTTTATTTTTTTTGTCCAATTTTAGCATTATTAAATATAATTAAACTTAGAGATAAGTCACTATATTTTCTACACTCTCTTTAAAATAAGGCCTTAACTTGTGGAACTGGGAAATTATAAACAGCGTCTTATAAAACTCCCTCAAATTATTATATTGAACCAACAACCACCTCAGTCCAATAAACAACTGAGCTCTAACAGTGTTAATAATTACAATTATTTGAATAGATTATATATTTTTATATTACATTCGCGTGAAGGTTATTCAGTAGCCATAATTGTGGTATGATTGATCTTAATTGTTCTCAAATTATATGCTGAAGCTATCAAAACGTGAAATAAAAAAATTAAAAGATATCTTGTGTTATGTATATTAGTACCTAGTCCTTTTTTTTAGTTTCACGCTGTATCCTGCATATAGGAGGGTAGGTGGAGGGAACCTGGGAAATTAGTGGAAACACTCTGTTTTTATTAAGACACTTCCGTTATCGACTTTCCGCTGGATTCTGGAGGGATTGCGTGCTTCGTGGCGGAACTCAATGTCGCGATAAATTAAATATTTCATTTCCTTGAGTGAGAATCGAACCAATAACCTGTCACGTTTATAGTCGTACGCTTATTCCCTGCGTCACGACAGACATCATATGGTAGGTCTCATATCCTGCTTACGAGATCACCCACTTCGCACTCAATTTTCGAGACATTACATGTTGAGCGGTGGAACTTAACGCCGCGGTTTGGCTAGATTGTAGAAATTAATTTAACTCACATTAATGTATACTACCAAATGGAATCCACTGCGCCAAGACAGCCTCCTCGAGATATAATTCAAAAGACATTGGTACACTCCCATGCCTATGGTTTATATTACAACATAGAAGCCTTGAAATTTAAATATCACTTCTAATATTCCTTTCTATTCGGAAATAATAATTATTTAAGATCAGCATAGATGAAGCTGTCGTGGCGCAGTGGAATAGATTCTGATTGTAAATATGACGGTTGTGGGTTCATCTCCAACTTGTAAAAATAATCATTTTTATTCCATCGCTACGCTTTTCGGTTTCACCACTCAGCATATATATAGTGCCTGGAATTATGGCGGAAAGTGGAGTATGGGCTCTCTTTGCTTACTCCATTATGTGTGAGTCCCACAGTGTGAAACTGAAAAAAAATCCATTGTAATATGTTAAAAATAAAAACTGGCGAAATGCAAGTCGAAGCACCTAGGAAAAAAATTCTCCTTCTGGTAAAGAGGTAAAGCGTGGTGTTGAGTTCCGCCACTCAATACGCAATGCCTCAAGAATTAGGCGGAAAGTGCAGATCGGAAGTGTCTTAATGGGGAACGAAGTGTCTTAACATTAGTTTCCCAGGTTCCCTTTCTCTTTCTTACTATTTGGGCACAATATGAACCTAAAAAAAAAAACAAAAAATAAACCACAATTACAATTTCAACATTATAGTCATCAAACCTTCCATTTGATGAACAGATAAGGATCTACCTGCGTGTTACCTTAATTTCGGCTATAATGCTACGAAATAAAAACGTTACAACCACCTCTATTATTTTACAGAAACACAATACATTTTAACAGAGCAGCGTTATAATTTTGAACAATAGGCAATTATCCTGTCAGCTATTTAGATTGAGATGTGAGTTATTGAATGTGTTTTGTTTTGTCGTTATATTTGTTGGAAATATTCGTTTTTTAAAGATATTTTGGATTTTACTTGTAGGTAGTGACAAATCACTGTTTTTTTTATTATAATCAAAATCAACGTTAAATTTTCTATATCTATGTATACTTATTATAAAACTGGCGTGTGTTTGGTTAAACGCGCTAGTCTCAGGGACTACTGGTTCGAATTTGCGCGGACGAAGCCGCAGGTTCCAACTAGTATATTTAACGTTGGCTATAGACTCGATAATCTTTTATGGAAAATATTTAAATGTGAATTGTGAAATGTACCAGAAATTCCAATTTCCATCCCGATTTAAAAGAGTTACGAAGTATTTAAGAAAAATTATGTCAGGATTTTTTGCCAAAATAAAAATAAAAACCGAGTCATCTCACTTTTTGTTCACAATTTTCAATCTATATTAGTATTGGGATTACTTAAATATGGAATAATAATGAACTAACGAGGTCGTCGTGGTGCAATGGCACAGCGAGTGACAGTAAACGCGACGGTTGTGAGTTCGATTCCAATTCGGGGAAATAAATTACTTTTATTTTCTCGCTAATGTAAAAAAAAGTTCGGCGCTGATGTGCGTACCTCAACATGCAATGTATCGAAAATTGATGGAGGAAGTATGTAAAGTGAAAGTGTCTTAGCCCTGCTATATGCGGGATACAGCGTGAAGCTAATCAATGACTATGTTTAGTATCTACTGAACCAACAATATGAAATTTTGACTAGCGCTTTATGGAAAAAGACCATGTAAACACCTACACTGTGATGTTTGTGTCGTTGTATTGTAATGCCCTAAATTTTTATTGCTTGTTTTCAAATAAATCTAAAAGTAAATTAAAAGTGTTTTGAATCGAATTATATTCTTTTTATTTTTTCAAAAAAAAAGTTTTGAGGCCGTGTTATAACAAATAGTATATTTTTTTTTTGAGTTTCGCCACTATACACGCCATGCCTCAAATTATATGCCTATAATTATAAGACAGAAAATGGGGAATGGAAGTACCAGTAATGCTCGTAGAAGCGATGTTCAAAATTCTTCGCTCTGATAATAAAACTTGAATTAGGATAGTGGAAAACGGAGTGTCTTAACACTAGGTTCCTTCTATATTCCCTGCTACATGCCAGAGCAAGAAAATAAAACTAAAACACTCCCACCAGTGGAAATCGAACTCACAACCATCGGATTTACAGCTCCAAATATATTTATATATAGGTATTATTTGAAGTAAATATTAAAATTTAGCCTATTAAGGCCAAGATTAAACTTTAGCCTTCATCCACGACGTTCACTTCTAGTAAATGAACCCACATTACATGGTATTACTATGATAGATCTGCAAAACGTTGCCATGGCAACTGTGAATTGTTTACTAACTTAAAAGTTTTAATTAAATAAAAGATTTTGTAAATACTATAGGTTTTAATAACTTATTCTGTACTGCTGCGGCGTTGAGTTACGCCATTCATACACAATGTCTAAAATATCAATGTAAATAGTATTTTGACACTATATAGGTACAATGTTTAATTAATAATTATTTTTGCTTACCATGACAAATTAAGAAATTCGAACTTAAACCTATTGTATAGGTAATTAAATGGCACAATTGCGCCATAGCTGTCTATAAAATACAATTTATCATTAATGTAAACCAATACAAGCCTTCAGCCATAAAAGGTAAGAAAAAAATTAACGTGTCAAAGTTTAAAATGCAACGTGGGCGTTCAGTGGGCGGTAGTTAGTAGTTAGTATTACCATAAAAGTTAAAATAACTGTAAGAAAATATATTATATATGATGTAACTTTAATATATAATTTTATGTTCTAGACCGTCGTGACTAAGGACGACGGTTGTGGGTTCGACTTCTGTGAATTCCCAGGAATTTTATTTTTGTCGGTTTAGTAGCTAATTTACTCCGTTCCGCCTTTTCGCCGAATTCTGGAGGCATTGTTTGTTATGTGGCGGAACTCAACGCCACGCTTTACCTCAACTCCAGAGTTAATATTTCAATTCCTCAAGTGTGAATCAAACCCGCAACCAGTCGCGTTTACAGCCATATTTTTTGCCCCTGTGCTACGATGACCTCGGGGAACGGAGTGTCATAACACTAGCTTCCCGCTATATACGGGATACAGCGTGAAACTATTAAAACATACAATGAATAAAATATGGTATTTTCGGCCTATACATATGTATTCGATACAGAGGGGACGTTAACCCGTCAGAGATGTAAATGTTACATCATGACTGTCGACTTAACATATGTAAAAGGAATACCTGGAATTTTGATATGTTTCTACTTTAAATATAGTGTTTAGATGTTTTTTTTACTTTATTTTTTTTCACGTTTCACGCTGTATCCCGCATATAGCAGGGTAGGCAGAGGTGCCTAGTTTTGTAACATTCCGTTCCTCATAAACTATCTAATTTTCGCGTCCCGTTTCATGTCACCAGTTAAACCTTAGCCCCTGCGCCACGACGTGACACTTTTTGGGTTCCATTCCCACTCGAGGAATTGAAATACTTAATATTTTAATTTCCTCACTCAACACGCAATGCCCAAACATTTCAGTAGAAAATGGGAAATAGAGGTGACTTTATGGGAACGGAATATATTAATAGCTAGCTAGCTAGCTTCCCGGATTCCCGTCTACCACGCCATGCGCGGGATACAGCGTGAAGCTAAAAACAAAAAAAAAAACTTTAGCAATTACAGCAAAAACCAAGTGACTCTCTTAGTTTTTCTACAATTTTATACCGCTGTATAATATAGTGTACTATTATACAGGAAGTTCAAAGACCTCATTACAAATCGAACGCATAATATATAGGACAATTTTTGCGATACCTAACGTCAATATTTAAATTATTTTGAATATATGAATTAAATTTCTTTACAACTGTATTTTTTATAATGATTTTTCTTTTTTTAAAATAGTTTCACGCTGTATCCCGCATATAGCAAAGTAGGGAGAGGGAACCTTGTGTAAGCGCGGGGTTGAGTTCTGCCACTCAACACGCAATGCCTCCAGAATTCGGCAGAAAGTGGGGAACGGAGTGTCTTAACACAAGGTTCCCTCTGCCTACCCTGCTGTGTGCGGGATACAGCGTGAAGCTGATTTATTTATTTGATTTAAATCTACATTTATTCAATTAAGAACTAATACAAAATAAACAATAAATAATAAATAAAAAAATCAAACAAGCACACACAAACCAAGATTAAATTTAAATCAAACTTAAACTTTAAATCCGTCCCCCCCTCCCCCCGCGTCTAAACTTCACGAAGTCGATGACCGTCCTTCAGTTTGTTAACCTATCACCTCGCAAATGACACTTTAAAATCAATCTTCTTTAAAGGCAGACGCTATAACTCAGTAACTGAGTAGCTGTAGACGGTGGTCGCAGGTTCGATAGCCAAATGGAAATGATTATATACTTAATATTGTAAATTTAAATTAATTTGTACGTTTGTTACGCTTTACCGTGTAAACTATTTAACTATTTAACATTTTTTAGAATATAGCCAAGGATATATAATTAAAAAATAATACTAATAAAGAATATTTTAAGATCAGTCGTGGCGCAGGTATATAAGCGTTTGATTGTAAATGCGACAGGTTGTGGATTCGATTCCCACCCGAGAAAATAAAATATTTAAGTTTTTCGTTTCATTGCTCTGTTAACGTGGCAAAGCACGGTGTTGTATTCCGCCACTCAAAACGTCATACCAAATTTAGAGGAAAGTAGGGAACGAAAGTGTTTTTATGGGAACGAGGCGTGTTAACATTAGGTTCCCTCTGTCGATCCTGCGATATGCGGGATACGACGTGAAGCAAAAAACAACACTAGATAATTATAAAAAAAAAAATTAAGGTTAATTACCCACGAGGCAATTTCGTTCAGTTTTACGGTTGAAGAGTTACTCTTTCAGTCTTGTGTCATTGAACTTGCGATCTTAGCTGCTCTTGATAAACTTTAACTTAGAATAAGGTTGTTGAACTAGATTTCTTTAAATTTTAATACTATATTTTAAAACTAGTATTGTTTTTGCGAATTTTGATAGTGTGGGTTCGATTTCAGATTGTTTTATGGCTGTATTCTGGAAAATATGTGGCAAATGCTATATTTGAACAGACGATTTTGGTATGAAAATTAAGATAAATAAATATTCATATACGAAAATTATTATTTTTCAGTATCATTCTGTATCCCGCACATAGCAGGGTAGCCAGAGGGAACCTAATATTAACACACTCTGTTCCCCAGTTTCCGCTGTACTCTGGAGCCATTGCGTGTTGAGTAGCGGAACTGAACGCCGCTTTGCTCCCTAGGAAATAAAAATATTAAATATTTCATGACGACTACGACTGGCTTTACATTATAATTTATAAAATAATTTACCTTCTAATTTATTTTCTTACATAAATAACATAAAATTATTAACCTCAACCGAGCACTGAACCTACAGTCATCCTGTACCCAAACATTTCCTAAAATTAAATAATCATTTATACTAACAGATTGAATTTACAATACCTACGTACTACGAATTTGTCGTACGATCAAAACAAAGGAGTCAACGTACTCTCGTACACTACGAACGTATGACACATTAATAAATAGTACGCCTAAACATGTTGCGTTAAAAAAATATATTTGTATAGAAATATATACGTAATTTAATTACGTATTTCTTGTAGATGTCGATGGTTGTAGGTTCAATACACATTTGAGAGAATATATTTATTTTATTTTAATTTTTCTTCTCTGTTATGATAAATTTAGGAAAAAAATATTAAGTTTCGTCATTGAGAAAAACGGAGTGTCTCGATTCTAGGTTATTGCTTACTCTGTTATATGCGGGATAGATATATAAAAGAGTACTAGCAGCTTATATTTTTTTTAACTTTCATGCTGTATCCCGCACATAGCACGGTAGAGAGAGGGAACCTGGGAGCTTAATGTTAACAAACTCCACTCCGTTCTTAATAAGACACATGTGTTTCCCACCGACTGGCGGGACATCAAGGTTCCCTTAACCTCGTTACCAGAACGAGGAAATCATAATATTGAATTATATCAACCGAGTGGCAATTGAACCCACAACTGTCGCTTTTACAGTGCCCCTGCGCCACTAGGGCCTCAAATTTTAACAACTATTAATAATTATAATCTTAATTTAAATAAAACAATTATAATTTTCAAATATAATACATGTATGAAACGTGACGGACATATGCCAAGATAGACGGGTCTGCTAGGTTATCTGTCCACGCTATGAACTAGGTCGTAACTCAATACTAATTTAGAAAATTTAGCATTAAAATGTGCTTTTAGATAGTGATTTATTATTATTTTGAGTGGCGGAATTAAACTCCGCGCTTTGCCTCGATACCAGAGCGAAGAAATCAAAATATAAATTTAAATAAATATTTCATTTCGTCGAGTGGGGATCGAATACAACCAGTCAGTCGCGTTTACACATACTTGTGGCACTGCGCCACGACTGGCCTGGCCTGGCCGACTGGCCTGGCCTGGTTAGTGAATAAAAAATTTAGAATACTATTTATTTAAAAAAATATATATTATAGCTACACGCCTTTTCCCGCATATAAATCGGGATATTAAAAAAAAAACAAACTAATAACTAAATTCCAATATTTCATTAAACCTTTAACCCAATATTGACAAGTTCAGTAAATTTTAAGCCTCAAAATACGACAAATATTAAAAAATATATGAAAATTTCAAAATTTTTCATAGCAAAATTAAGCCTGGATTACAGTTTGTATTGACCGAGGCTGGCGTGTGACGATAACAAATCCTTCTGTCGCATATGCCATAATAAATATACTATAGGTACATGTAGGCACAAGGCCAGCATCTGATTGAAAATACGACAGTTTTGGGTTCGATTCCCAGTCGGGAGAATGAGTTAGTTTCATTATCATCGCTATGTTAACATGACAAAGTTTAACTTTGTGTTACACTACTCAACACGCAACGTTTCGAAGTTTAACACTAGGTTCCTAGGTACCCTCTGCGTAACCTGATATGTGCGGGATACAGCGTGAAACCAAAAAAAAAAGTTAATCTAGATTTAACTTAAGATAAAACCAGATTTAACTAACACTAAATCAAAGTATTGGACAGAAATCAAGAAACATTTAATAAGTACATACAAACTGTTCCACACAATTTTATTTATTAAAATGATCTGGCACGATATTTAGTTGATATCGCCAAAAAATACAGATGGATTTTTTGTAAGTTACATAGGTATGTATTAAATATTCTTTAGGCTATAGTGGCGTAATAAGACAGTTTTTATGAAAGGCGACTTCTTTTACATAATATTATATTAAAATTTCACACTATGTCCTGTACAAGGAAGAGGGAATCTAAGTGTTGAGACACTCCGTTCCCATTAAGACACTTTTGTTACTCGCGTTCCACGGTATTCTCGAGGTATTGCTTGTTGAGTGGAGAAAATAAGCAGCGCGCTTTTTCAAAATTTTGCAATAAATTTAAATATTTCATTCCCCCAAGTCCCACTCGAACAAATCCACAACGGCCTCGTAATTCGTATTTTTTTTTCTTAAATATAAATATACACCCATGTCCATAGTAGCGCAGTGGGACGTCTGATCGAAAGAGCAACGGTTATAGGTTCGACTCTACTTAGTTGAATGATTTTTTTTTCATTACTTAGCTCAGGTAACAAGACAAAACGCAGCATTAAATCCCGCAGTTCGCCTCGCAAATTGAAAATTAAGCTATGCGTGACTCCCCACGGAGTGTCTTAACACTTTATTCTCTCTAAATATTGCGGGATAATCAATTATGCGGGATAAAGCGTGAAGCTGAAACTAAAATATTCTTATATTTATATCGTATACAGTTATTCAGATAAGACAAGGTTAGTGGAATGACCTTTTGTTAGAGGTAGAGTAAAACATGTTCATATATAACTATACATATATATAATATTTACCACAAAAATAATAAACACGGCGTTAGGTTCAGAGAACTCGCCTCTCGAGATTATAATCGGAAGTTGAAATCTTCATTTTATTATAATTCGTCTTAATTTTAATTTCTTGCTGTTTTTTTTCGTATTGTACGTATTTGCATATCAGGTTGTTTTTCGATGTGTTTGTTTGAGTGAATTTTAGTTGATAATGTATGGTTTTTGACTGTAAATGCGGTTTTGGGTTCGATTCCAACTGGGGGGTGGATGATTTTTTTTCATTTCTAAGCTATATCAAGACCAATCGCTAAGTGTGAGGAAGTCTTCACACTTGGTTCCCTCTGTTGTTTACGGAAAAAATAACAAAATAAATTCTGCCTTAACAATTCCAATTTAACATCAATTTTGATCACATTTTTTGCTCTATTTCATATACATACAAACAAATTGAACATCATACATTTCAAAACATTTACATCAATTCATAATTTCCATTCCGTTTCACATATTCCATAACTTCCATTGCATTTCACGTCTCTATCAATGTAAAACCAACAAACGGAATTAAACCCGTCGAATTAATAAATAAGTTTCGCACGTCCACGCTGCACTGTAGTCATAACATTGCTATAAAAACTGTACGGGAGACCAGGTGCAGTGTCCAATTTCCAAAAAATATATGGTTAATATAACAAGAGGCCAGTCGTGCCATAAAGGCACAAGTGTGTGATTGTAAACGACTGGTTGTGGGTTCGATACCCGAAGGAAATTAAATATTTATTTATATGTAAATTTTCATGCGGCGCCATCAATACGCAACGTCTTCAGAATTCGACGGAAAATGGTTAACGGAGTGTCTTAACACTAGGTTCCTTCCCTCTACTCTGCTGTATACGGAATACAGCGTGAAGCTATTATGACAAGTAAAATTTTAAATTTTACTTATTATATAACTTCACGCTTTATCTCGCATATAGCGAAGTAGGTAAAAGCAATTTAGTGTCAAGACATTCGAAGGTATTCCGTATTGACTAGTGAAGCTTAACGCCGCGTTTTGTTTCGCTGGAAACGGGAATTCATTTCCATATGGAAATCGAATCCACAACCGTCGCCTTTAAAGCCATAAGCAATCTTTTGCACAAAGTCGTCAAGTTTTATACTTAATAGTTGTTAGTTTACAAGATCCTTGCCAAAATTATGTTATTTCTTCAACGATTTTGACTTGGTATTTAATACAAAAAATAATTATAAACAATTTTATTTTACCAATCCAGATAATATCCAATAAACCGCAAAAATACGGGCAACATCTCAAAAAGATACTTTGAAAAATGGATTCGTTTCAACGTCGTCGAAACTGGAAAGGCCTCACGAAAATCATTTCGGGCGGACTCTAAAATATTACTTGACTTTAAACATTCAAATAGATGCTCTGTTGTCGGTGAAATAGTATAAAGTATAAGCTTATTTGAAAATGTTTTGAAATATACTGGTATTACTCTCCCGCTAATAGGTCTGAGTGGATTCGGAATACTTGTATAGGTATGTATAGTGTAGATTTTTCGTTTGGAAAAGATAGATGATTGATTGTTATTTCGATTTTTAGTTTGGATTTTACGTGGTTTTCCGAATATAGCAGAATCCAGCCACTCTCAGAAAACCTAGTGTTAATACACTCCGTTCTACACTTTCCGACCACTTTTCAAGATATTGCGTGTTGAGTGGCTGTTTAATAAGTTATCTTTACTTCCTAATATCAAAATGATGCACAAAACCGCATGAAGTCAGATTAAACCATTCGTTTATCATACAAATATTATAAGAGAAAAGTTTATTGATCTGTTCATTGTACCTGAGTTCGTTGCTTATTGCAAATATTTGCTAAGGTCTGAAGTAAACTTATCTTAAATTACTTAAGACAGTTTTGAAACCAGTAATGATTCAAGTATGTTTCATTGTTTTCTACGTTAATAATTAAAGAATACTGTAGTAGTGGCGTATTTTTAGAGTATTGTAGGTCCAAATGCCAAGAGGATTTAAGATCGTAATATAAACAAAATAAATGTATTTTAAATATCTATAGATAAGCAGATTGGGTGTGAGTTTGATTGACATCCAGAGAACGAACTGTTTTCGTTTCCTCGTTCTGATAAAAAAGACAGCGTTGAGTTTCGCCATCACGAATTAATTAAGTTTACTACACATACGCACATTAAGTAAGTATACACATATTAAGGATAAACAAATTAATAAACTGACTGACAAAACTTATCAAGCATTTTCCGTTTCGCAACGGTTCACTCGCTCCACTATAATTTAATATTACACGAACGGAGCGGCGGGGGCTTTGGTCGGATTGCAAGAGTGAATAATTTGACTATGGAGATTTAGTCAAATGCGGCTGTGGATGCTTTTACAGCAATTTATTTGGAACTAACGAATGATAAGAATGATATATTAGTTGAAATTAATTTTCAAAATGAGCCTGTTGTGTGGTGGGATAGAGTAATATACAATTTTACTTTATGAGCAAGTTCACTGTCCACCTCTTCATACATGTCGTCCGAAATCCTCCCTAATTTACCTGATCTTCCTTCAGTATCTTTGATAATATACTCCAAGGTCAATCAATCCCTTTCTCTTTTACCATCAAATCTTGCATAATAGCTTCCAGCAACTAATATCGTACATTACTCAACTTGAACACAGTATTAAAGATTACACGATGATTCAAACGCAGTTGTGGTTTGGAACAGAAATGTGTCCCAGTTGAAAATTAATTGGAAGTTGAATTTCAATAACAAGATGATATTTGCGTGCTTTTAGCCAATATGGGAATCTAATCGACTATCCCGCTTAAAGCTGAATCAGAAGGAAGTATTCACAAAATATGGTAAACTAAATGTTCAAGTCAAACTTACAAAAGTGCAATGAAAATTCACATTGCAACAACCATGTTTTATTTATAAGAGTGAATGTCAACAATACTTTGAGCTAATATGCCTAACGTTAAACGAACTGTAAAGTAGAAGCACTTCGTTGGCGTTGGACCTAAAGCCATTAAGAAAAATAAGATGCAGACCGACGTGAAACTTATTATCATTCTGCCATCCTCGAGCGTAACGTCCATTTTTATCTTAACCGAAATACATTTTAGTATTCTTTATAGAAAACACACGCAAAAACACCGAGCAAAAACAACAATGGGCCGAATCCTTACTTTTAATTTATTCTTTTTCCGTCGTGGACTGGACGTCATTTCATTTCTGCTTTAAAACAACACGTTTACGCTCTTATTTCTTCGGCGGGTCTACAAAGATCTCTTAAACCATTTAGACTCTACTTATTTCCGGCAGCTTATATAACTTGATCCGTAAATTTGTTTGCCTTTCTTTAACAGTTAGTTATTTGTTTAAAGTTTCGGACTCCCGCTCCGTGGAGATAAGCGTTCGGAGTTGTCTAGTTAGCGAATTTAAGTGACTTACGGATTCTACTTAACGAAATCAAACTTTTTAAGGTGATTCGTTACCGTGGCAGTATCAAAAGTTTTAAAGTAAACGCTATATAGTACGAAATTGCGGTAATAAAGGCTATGTTTATGTTCGCAATGAAATTGAGATAGCGGCCTTACATCCCGAGCTTAAGTTGGTGTCATTGTTTTGTTACAAGTCTAAGCGACGTTTCACAACGGCGCTCGGCTTTAATGTTCATGAATATCATTAAACCTCCCCCCCGTTTTGAATATTTTGAACCGGATGAACTTTAGAGGCAAGTCGTGGCGCAGGAGCAAGCGTGTGAATGTGACGTGATAACTGTGGATTCAATCCCCAGTCGAGGGAATTAATTAGTATTTATTAATATGCAATGGAGTGTTTTAACACTAGAAAACCTCTGTCTACCCTGCTATGCGGGATACAGCGTGAAGCTGATTTAGTTTTCAATTTTACGATTTTTAGAGTATTATTTACGCTATTTTTAGTGAATTTACGACTGTAATATCCTAAACAATGTCCAAATGCCCAAATCTCTGGACAAAGTTAAAAGAACATTCAGCAATAAGCTACCATATCAGAAACTACCAACGTTGTTCTTTAAACAGAACTAGATAGCAACCGACATGCAAAGCGTCGCTTTTAAAAAGGAAGAAATGGAATAGTAAGTAAACAAGGAAGTTGGCTCGAAGCGTTCCTCAAGTACAATGAAACAAGTTTCGTATATACATTATTAAGTTGTGCCTGGAGCCAGCACAGTATTAAACGTATTGGAGTTTTTAAAGTCTCCGATACGAGCGAGTTGGTAGACCGCGAAACAGCCCGACTTGGAACAGTTGGCAGGGGACGGCTGTTTGAAAAATAGGATGCAGGCAACAGTTTGTTGTGTCGAGCGCTCTTGTCTATCCGAATGTAATTATATTGGGTGGATTGGTTGTGGAATGGGTTACAATATTTTGTATATAATATATATTAATTGTACGTTGTTTTTGAAGTAAAGTAATATTATTATATTAACTTTGTTTCTCTCAAGAAACTGGGAACCTAATGTTATGACACTCCGTTTCCATTAAGACGTTTCGTTCTCCACTTACCGTCGAATTATGGAGGCTGTGCGTGTTGAGTGGCGTTTGCTTATTTACCAGAGCGAGTGGGAATCGACCTCACACGACGACGACCCCTGTCGTGCTTAACGTCGTACCAACCTCACATAAACGTTGTTTTTTTATTAATATTATTTATTACTATATAACTTAACAAATAATAAAGTTGATAAAGACAATGTCGATTAAATATTTTATCGCACTGAATGTGCGATCAAATATTAGGAATAGGAATAAAAATGACTCAGAATTTTGAACGCAGTCGCCCAAAAAAACCTATCTAACCTCACAGTGTAACAAGCTCCACACTACACTGAAAACTTCAACGCCCAGAAAACTGGAGCATATTTCAAGTGTTCAAACAGTCAGGTCCTTAAAACAAATTGGCAGTTCAACGATATTTGCCAAAATTCCACAAACCCTCGGGACAATTTTGACAAATAGTTGTTGGACTAATAAATTTTCATTGAAACCCGCCCCCCTCTTCCCCCCCCCCGATAAGTTTGCAACCAAACTCAGAAATGGGACATTCAAGAGAGTCAATTTTAACTTAATTATGAGTTGAATTAGTCTCGACTTAAGTATGATTATGACTTCTTAAGATGTTTCCTCGAGTTGTTGCTTAAAGCTTTCAATTTATCGTTGATTTGAGTTGAGTTGGTGCGTGGTTCCTTTCGTTTAGAAAGTTTGGCTGACGCAAGATTATCATTTGTTTTCGAACTTTAGAGTATCACTAAAATTATTTCATTTTCACCTAATGTAGTGGTGGTGGTGATGGTGGTAGTGGTATGATGCTGTTGAATGAACTGAATAGAAGGGTAAGAAGACAATACTTATTTTCTATCCATTATCAAATTATTTAAAAATATATTTATCGTATATCTGATGTTTTTATAATTAATATTTTAAGTAATATTTTTTTCAAATATTAGTTCGTAAATATTTTTGCTATTTAAGTAAGTAAATCCTTCAACAAGTGTTAAAATGTAGAGTATGCTATGTTTCTGTACAATTATTGTACAAGTTCAAGGATTTGAAATTTCTGCATAATTAGTTAGTTGAGTTCACGAGCTCATACGCGTTGCGTGTAGATCGTATCATGTTTATTTCTTTGGTTAGGTATAAAACACACTAAAACATTGTCATAATAATATAAACAATATATTTTTTAACATAGTTTAAGTAAATATCTATAATCACGCGATATCCCGTATATAGCAGGGTTGGTGGAGGGAACCTAGTGTTGTTAACTTAGGATGGATGAAGAATCTCGATTCTTTGACGAATTACCGATAAATTGAGTGCTGAGTGGCGGAACCCAATGCCACAATATGTCTACCAGAACTTGATTATTGCTCCCTTGCGCAATGACGCAACAGAAAAAAAATAATTATATTAATACAGATCACGTAACGTAATTGATTAATAGAACGTAATTTAAAATTCTTAAATTAAACGGAGGTCCTAAGAAATACAGCTAATATTACGAAAATAAGCTAAAATTAATGTAATTATTTATTATTGAATATATCATGTAATCAATGTTTCTATACTATAATATAAAAAAGCTGAATTTGTTTTGTTTGAAAGCGTTAATCTCAGGAACTATTGGGTCGAATTGAAAATCTTTTTGTGTTAGTTAGCACCTTTGTCTAAGAAGGCTATACATATATTTTATAATGAAAATCATTTCGATACCTTTAACATTTCCCAATTGACCACGCAGCGAAGGCTTCTCTAAAATCTAAGTTCTTATAATCTCTAAAAGTAGCAAGTGTATAAAGGCTTTACTGCAAATAAAAAACACAGTATGCAAGAAGCGTGCTCCCTTATGTAAATTAGTTGGATTTTTTTTTGCCACCATTATCGTGCTTAAAACACGATTTTATAATTAAAAGTATGAAATCTAGTCATTATTTATAACATTTTTGTTTTTTATTTAATCTTTTTGTATGTAAATATACATATTTTATGTATCTTTTTATCTTAATGTAATATAAAAGTTTTCCTTCAGTTTTATGATTATAATAACCCTTTTTTATTTTTTTTTACTCTAGAAAGCTAAGAAAAATAACATAAAAAATTATTCTTCTTTCTGTGTTACGCTGTATTTCGTATATAGGCAGAGTAGACAGACTCCTGGGAAAGACACCTGGGAACCTAGTGATAAGATTTTCTGTCCACATTAAGACACTTTCGTTCCCCACTTTCAGCCGAATTCTTGAGCCATTACGTGTTAAGCGGTGGAGCGCAACGCTCGTTATCAGAATGAGAAAATTAAAATATCAAATATTTTATTCCCTCGAGTGGGAATCCAAGCCACAATTAAATAAAAAACATATAAATTAATAACACACCTAAAAAAATATAAAACCTAAACAATCCCTACCCTAAATCTTATTTAAAATACCCTCCACCATTTTATAAACAGTCATTCTAAAGTTTTGTATTAAGGCCCTACCCGACTGGCTGACGTGAAGTGAGGTAGCTTGCGGGATTTCACCGTGCAAAAACTTTTGCGATCGCGACATCGGAGGAAGGTGAATTTACGAGTTTTTGCACCCTTGGGGATGAAGTCGGTCGGAAAAGGGAATATATTTTTCTATGATATGAATATCGGCGGCTGAATATTATTAAATAATGTTATGATATCTTAGAGTAAACAAATTCAAAGATAGTTTTTTTTTAAATATATATGTATTTTGTATCTAAATCGTGTCAAGAATATTATTTGGTCATAATCATCGTCGGCAAAGCAATTTGATTCCACTGCAGGACATAAACCTATCACAAGGATTACCAGCTTAATAAAAATCTTTAAAGCGGGGTGTTGAGCTCCGCCACTCACAATGTCTCGAAATTTGTCTTGTTCGAAATCTGAAATAGAAATTAACATAAATAAAATATTTAAATACATTATTCAAAGATGTACCCAACACGCATCATTACCCACAAACACCTTTCACAACTTTCGATATAGAATATGTGAGAAAACCCATTATAGTCCATACTCAAAACTTCCTCACTTCAAACAAATATAGAGAAAACTTATAATACTAAATTACTTATTTCAATGCGAATACATATTTATTAGACTTGGATATGTATTCTAGTCATCGCAAGCACCTTTAAGACATACAATGGAAAATCCCGTTTTTTCCCGTTTCCGTAGAAATGTCGAGAAATCCTCTTCTACTGCTTCCCTACACTCCCTTAGGTAGGCTAAAGAATCGGGGAACAGTAAACTTGTCAAATTTTAACTTTCTAAATTCCGTAGTTTAGCCTGTAAAATGTCTGTCAGTCACTCAATAACGTAATAGATTTTTTTTTATATATAAATGACGCTATTGTTGCTCAGTAAAATAGCATCTAACTGTAAGTATGGTGGTTATGGGTTCAATTAGAGTCTAGATTTTTTTCTGAAAAGGCAACACGCGGCGTTAAGTTCCTCCACTCGACCCGGATGTTTCAAATGACGGAAAGTGGACACGGAGTGTCTCGACACTAAATTTCATCCCGTCTGCCTAACCTATTATACAATAAAAGCTACATAATATATGTATGTATGTACATATTTTACTTTAAAAGTACTCTTAGTATTTACTCGGACTAAGATCAACTCCAAGTTTATGGCGTGGAAAATTTCTAACTTCCATATGATAATATAACCATTTATTACGCATGTAGAGCTTTAAAGTGTTCCGAGGTGAGCACAAGTTTGATAACTGTTCTGAATCAACCCGAGTACGGAGTTAATGCGTCTCGCAAAGAAATATCATATTTTTGTACTGGAAATTTTTATTAGTATTTTGTAAGTTAAATGTGGCAAATTTGAGAAATATTTATAGTTATAAAATACAAAAGATGGATCTTTTTGGATAGGGTTTAAGCGATTTAGTTAAATTATTTACCGTTGTGTATATTGAAACTTCTGTTTTGTTAGCTTCCATCTCCAACTTCGCCTCGATGGTTAACAGAAATAAAAAAAAGGTATTTTAATATAATAACACAGGTACAAGTAGAAAATTCACATAGAAATAAATCTTTTTTTT
Organism: Heliconius hermathena; assembly: GCA_013403705.1. Taxonomy (NCBI): domain Eukaryota; kingdom Metazoa; phylum Arthropoda; class Insecta; order Lepidoptera; family Nymphalidae; genus Heliconius; species Heliconius hermathena. The sequence continues at coordinate 179,409 of JAAIXJ010001774.1, read as the reverse complement.
TTGGTTTTTTAGATTTACACCTCATATAGCTGGGTGGACAGAGCGGACCCCGAAAACCTAGTTAAGACACTGAGTGCCGCGCCTTGTCTCGTTACCAGAGCAAGATTTTTTTTTTCAACTTCACGCTGCATCTCGCACACAGCAGGGTAGGCAGAGGGAACCTAGTGTTAAGACACTACGTTCCCCACTTTCTGCCGGATTCCGGGGACATTGCGTGTTGAGTGGCAGAACTCAACGCCGCGCTTTGCCTTGATACCAGAACGAAGAAATGGAAATATAAATTCAACTAAATATTTCATCTCCTCGAGTGGGAATCGAACCCAAAACCTGTCATGTTTACAGTCACACGTTTGTCCCCCTGCACCACGGCTGTCCTCTCTGGCTGAAAATCGATGTTATAGTTTTATTCCTAAATTCACGAGACAGTATAAACCGTCTGCACTTTATGGGAGCGTCCACCTAGCGTTGTGTACATTATATATGAAATCGTAAATTATTGTTTATCGCTATGCATATTATATGTAACTTATATTTATATTTCATTTATTTTATGTATTGTTTATATTAGGTTTTGTATTGAATATGGAGATCACGAAATGTAGTGTGGTTACAGGAGAAATCGGTCACTGTAAGATCTCCGATACATTATTATTTATAAAATATAATTAAAAGTTATAAATTATATTTTTTGCATTTTGTATCATACATGTGTGAAACTCAACGCCGCGATATGTCTACCGTATATTATTATATATATTAATTTATTTTTTGTTGTTCAAGATAAAATCTAAAGTTGAAATTGAGCATCGAACCCACATCATTCATAAACTTACTTTCCCACTACACTCCAACGGTATTTATTTATAGCAATAATAAAATCTTACATACAAAAATAAAAATGTAAACAGACAGACAGTTTTATACTAGTTTTAAACTTTAAGCTGTACAGTATCGACAAGGACTAGGTATCACAATTTGCATTGTCATTATATTCTTCGTGTATCGTAGAACAATGCTGAGCGAATTGAAACTTTATATGGAGATTGACTATATCTTATGAAAGCGTTAAGTTTAAAAGATATTCGATATTTTAATATGAGGCCAGTCGTGGCGCAGCGGCACAGAGTGTGACTGTAAAACCGACTGGTTGTGGTTCGATCCCCAGTCGAGGAGATGAAATATTTACTTAAATTTATATTTCCATTTCTTCGCTCTGGTGTCGAGGCTAAGCGCGGCGTTGAGTTCTGCCACTCAACACGCAATGCCTCCAGAATTCGGCAGAAAGTGGGGAACGGAGTGTCTTAACACTAGGTTCCCTCTGCCTACCCTGCTGTGTGCGGGATACAGCGTGAAGCTGATTTAATATTATGTATTTTTCTATTTGTTGAATTCTATCTTTTCAGCAGAACTGACTACTGAGTTTTAGCTCCTTGTAAGACTGACACTGCTGACATTTCTATTTAACATGATAATCCAAAAACGTATATGCCATTAAAATTTCATTACAAAAGGATTTGTATTATTTTAATTTTATGGTTGTAGGTTTGATTTTGAATCTAGTAAAGATTCCTGCGTTTATTGTAGCTATATACAATTAAGATAATCTTGATTAAAAAAATATATCATATATTTTAATCTTGACCCATATCACTATTTACCTCGTGTTTTGCAAAGTAGCTACAAAACCTTAGGAACTCTTTTTTTAACTAAACGGTAAAAAAAACTCCATATAGTAAATTTAATTATTCCTTTAAGAGGATTAGAACCAAACAAATCGATATTTGTCTATCATTTTGCCTCCAATAACACTTTAAACCAAGAAACCAAGAAATAAAAGATTTGATTTCAATACAGTACGCACAAAAAGTTGCCTATCTACAATCTATACAAAGACTACGTGATATGTATTAATGTGGCAAGCACGTTCTATGCCTACGCTCGAACTGTCTCTCAGAGTTAAATGGTGTAGATTAATTTGTGTAATCGGTTAGAGCAATTTATTGGTTTAGCATTACATTTAGTATACGTGTGGTGTGTAACGATGTATTTGTTAAAGACATTAGAACGAATATTTTTTTAGTATATCTTTGAGTAGTAATCGAACCCACGGCCGTTATATACTATGTTCAACATGTGAGTCAGTCAATCAATCTGTAGTATTGTTTGTTCCTTATAGGTAATTATTTCTTTAAAGTGATTTAGATCAAAATATGCTTTATTCATAAAGGTCTTAATAAGTACATATTTTAAAATCAATTATTACAAAAATGTCAGTATTGTCATTACAGGAAGCTAAACAGATCGGAAGGCAGTTCTCGTAAAAGGAATAGAAAATCACTAGTTGCTTTTTGAAAATAAATTTCAAGATAAATAAAGAAATAAATTAGAATTCGTTTCTTATTACGGATGGAGTAGTCAGTGATGCATCACTCACTGCACTGTTAATTATACAATTAAAGTTTAAAATCAAACTCGCTACCATATGCATACAAATCTAAATTTTATTCTAAACAACTAAACAATAAAATAGCCATATTGTGAATTTCCTTGATAGCCAGTTAGGTAGGCAGCAATTGTTTCTTCATAAATTTTTCCATATTTAGACGTTGCACTTCGGAAAACGAACGAACCTTAATTAATTGCATTATTTATTGCGCTTTGTGGTCAAACGCATTTGAGTCTAGATAAGGGAGCTTTAATTGTCAGTTTGTATTTAATGCATTGTATAGTAAATAGCTAATCTGAAGGTACTGTTATCTTAGAGATTATTGAAATTAGATAGATTTAAATTGAAATTGCTTAGTGTAGTTCTTAGATTTGGTACAGGAAAGTACTCTATGTGAGTGGAGGTGTGTTACATGTTTATATAAAAAAATATCAATAACACTCCCGGTAATCTTATATTTTTATTACTTTTGATAAGAGAAGACAAATCGCTGCGTTCTGTTCTGCCACTAAAATTATTTATTGTATTAGTTGCATCTACCTAGACACGGAAAACAATACACGAGAGTGAGTTAACTGCATCAAATATGCTATGAATATTATTCAGAAATAAACATATAAATATATTTCTTGATCAAAACATTAACTTTCATATAATCCAAGCATGTAAGTCCAAAAGTGGTTTAGCAGTTCTGTTACAAACAAACTATGACAAACTTCAAGGCTTGACCGCCCGACTCGAATACATTATAATACAGGAAATCACGAACCGCTAGTATAGTATAGTATAGAATAATGTAGTGTAGTAATTTATCTTCTAAAATCATAAATTTATATGTAACGATATTTTGCATCCGCTCTCGTGGAGAATTTTGGTCATCTCCAATGATAAATGTTTGTTTATTTCTTAATATTGTGGTTAGACTGGATTGTCAGGTTTAATTTTGCAACGTAGCCTAGATTTAGTTAGATTTAGTTGAAATTGAATATTAATACTCCAGGTTTAGTTCCTGTGTGATGTAAAAAAATGTCTTGAATTGTCAAAGGAAAGAGAGAAGGTCAATTCTATTGATTATAATTACGGTCATTAGTTTTATCCTGTATAAATATATTAGTTAGATATGTAATAATATTTTTATCTTATAGGTCATCTAGGAGATAATTTAGAACAAAATTTGCCACAATATAAAACGAGACTCAACAATGTCGTTAAAAGACCGTTCCCTATTTTTTGCGTGATTTGAATAAATATAGCTAAGTTAAGCGCTTATGCACAAAAAGCATGGAAAATTAAATTATTTTGAACCGAAACTAATCTTATACGGATAATACCTATATGTTTTTTAAATAAAACTATTATTAATATTAGAAACCCTTGTAGTGTAGAGACGACCACAGCAAAGGTTAGTTGTGGGTTCAATTTGAATATTTTTTTCAATTTGTGAATACACATACTTGGTAGCAAGGCGACGCGCGGCTTTGTATTTCGTCATAAGTGATGAGATTCAACATGATGTAAAAACGTTGGGCCCCGAAATTTTGGCCGGAAAGTGGGAAACACAGTGTCTTAACACTAGGTTCCCTATGCCCACCCTGTAATATTTAGACTAGGCTAGGCTAGACTAGGAAAAACTAAAAATATTTTAAAGACCAGTTAGGGGGGGGTCCTGTGATCCATTATTACTGAACCCTAAGTACAAATTACAATCCCCAATCAGAAGAATTACAATTTCTCAACATAAAGTATTGAGTACTTTGTAGAGGCTAAAAGAACGCAAAGTAAACTTTATTGGCATGAAATTTACTCAGTTAACAAGATTCGAGAGCACATATTGATCTTGGAGTTAAGTTTGTTTTAAATTTCCTATCGAACTTGTTTTAATTAATTCCTTAGCGTTGTTTAAATTTTTAAGATGGCCAACGTTTGTTTTTCGGTGTTTCGCCAACTTTCGAAATGTACTTATAAGGTTTCGTAATTTAATAATGGTCGGATTTTAACTGTCTCATGAAAATTGTGTAGTTATTTTTAACTTTCTTTTAAACTTTTAAAAATTTTATTGTTTTGTTATTTCTCGGAAAAAATAAGCAACTTTTTACCTAAGCAAAGACATTGTGTTGATTTTTGAAACTTTACGATGTTTGGAGAACCAGCATAGAAAAAAAATTAAGGTAGGGTAGGTAAAGGGATCAAAGTTCTTAGACAAACCCCCCTCTTTCCGTTTAATTTTCTAAATATTGCGTGTTATTTGGCAGACTTCAGCGTCGCACTTTGCCATGTCACCAGAGCGAGGATATGAACATAAAACGATGCCCAATTATTCATATTTACCGTATTTTAGTAAATCATAGTATACATGTAAAGATTCAAATCCAAAATTATCGTATTCAGCTAGGCACGTCCAAATTACGCCTCGACGTAGTAGACTAAGTAAAACGCCTATATTTAGCCTATCTTTACAACATGCAAGGGAAAGGCAAGATCTAGTTAGCATTAAAGTTTCACCTCCAACTAAGTGGTTAATAATAATCGATAATTGTGATGCAGTTCTGAACTAGTTTCTATATCGACCTAATAGGTGATATAGAATGGCTTGATTAGGTATTCATTTTGTTTATAGTATCATATGAATGATATGTAAAACTTAAATAATAAAAGATTATTCCGAATATTGAAGATAGACTACGATCATATAAATAAAAAAATCACTCTGGCTTCTACTATAAAGCACAACGTTGATTTTTGTCAGTCCACACACAATATTTGAAAAATTAGGCGGTAAATGGAGAACGGAGTGACTTAACACTCGGTTTCCTCGGTCGTACCTTGCTATGCGGATAAAAACATGAAGCGTTGTATTATCCTTTAAGTGCCAACGTTTCCTGGATTCCACCGTTGCAATTTTATCCCCTTTTTTGAATACACTTCGAATCTACAAGCGCTGATCACAATAGAAATTATAATCTTTAATTAATGTGGCTAACTACGATGACCTACAAAATATTTAGGATATTATGCAAATTTTTATTAACTCAAGATTTGATTGTTAATGAACAAATACGAATGTTAAAGTATTACACCTAATCAATCACTATCGGTATTGACATGTTTAAATAGCTGTTACTCGCTATCTACATGATTAAAAGTTTGTGCTAGAATCAAGATATGCTGAATTTTACTACTGCCTAATTTGAATGTATAAAAAAATATTGCAAATATTGTAAGTCTTATTTGGATAAAATATATTTTTACAAGATAAAAATAGAGGACAGAGAGTTATATCACTAAACACCTGTCTCATTCCTACCGTGAACAATAACATAATACAAACAAAACAAATCTCATTTTTAATTTAATACTAAAGTACAAAAACTAGAAGAGATCAAGGAAAAATGTGAAAACGCAATAACTCATTTACGTGTGACCCAGAAATTATATATAATAAGCAATATAGGGTAATTGTCTTAGAAAAAAAATCGAATTTTGAGACCTTCATTCTACCTTCACGATGTTACATTACAAACAAGCCATTATTGCGGCTTGGAGAGCAAAAAATCACGAGTGATTACTTAGGACGTGATTATACCGGTACAGATAGCAAAAAATAACAGATGTTTGGGTAGCTGGGATAAATGTAACAACCAATATTTTTAGAAAGGATATGTTGTGTTGGTTATATTATATGTAATATTTTATGTTACATTTATTTAAGAAAATAAAGTAAATATAAACTATTTATTCATTTAAGATTTTTTCCATGTCTTGCAATTTTAATAATAATAATTGATCGAGACATTAAAATAAATAATGATAACTATGAAACAGGTGTAACGTTAAAGCAAAAGATTTGAAATTTCCGCTACAGCATTCGTTTCATAGTCAGAATTGAAATTTCAAATTCATTGTTTGCTTAAAAAAATACACTCCTCTACCATTTCAAATCAGAACAAGGTTTGGTTTTAGTATTATCCTTTAAGGGTAGTTTCCGAGCAAACAGAACCAAATCATAGAACGCCCTCTCGAAATCTGATTGTATTACTTGTTCTAATAACATTGGATATATGAAATCACTGATTTCCTTTTCTCTAACTACTACTTTGTTCATGAAGAAAACCAAGCTACTGTACAAACAACTAAATGAACTTAGAATTTCATCGTTCCTTGCCACCAAATGAAATCTATATATATAAAAGAACATGTACCTGACTGACTGAGGTAAGACGCACGCACAGCCGTAACCGCTGTGCGCAGAAACGTGAAATTTGGACAGATGTTTATTTTCATACTCTGGCCATCCACTAAGAAGGGATTTTGAAAAGTTTGACCGCTAAAGGGATGAAATAGGGGTTGAAAGTTTGTATGGAAAATTTTTTAAATCGGCACCGATTTTAATAAAATTTGAAATTCAGACTTAAAAATATTTCATTGAACACGTGTTTCATGTTTTTTTAGAATTCACCCCCTAAGGGTTCAAATAAGGAGTTGAAAGTTTATATGGAAAAATCTTTAAATCGCCACCGATTTTTATAAAAATTTAAATTCAGACTGTTAAAAATATTTTATTGAACACGTGTTTCGTGGTTTTTTTAGAATTCACCCCTAAGTGTCCAAATAAGCGGGCGAAGCCGCGCGCGCCCACTAGTTTTTTATAAAACCATTTAAAACAATCACGTTTGTTGTATGGGAGGCCACTTAAATATGAAAAAAAAATGTATTTGTTGTTATAACAACAGCAATATATTATATGTGAAAATTTTAACAATCTTATTTCCATGTTTCAAGAGATATAGCATGGTGACAGACAGACGGACGGCGAAGTCTAATAAGACTCGGAACCCTTTGGTTACAATATGTATGTAGGTCCTTAATAATATTATGCCTAAGCCAAAATTTTTCTTATATATAACATATTAGTTTTTACTTGCGGCCACGCCCACGTGCTTAAATGAAAATAACTAAGAGTTATGTACCTACCTACGATGACACATTTCGTAGTGGCCAAGGTAACTCTGTACGCGGGTTCAGTGGCTTATATATATCGGAAGGATTAACTTGATGTCATATAGCCCCGACAAATGGACTATCCAATACAAAAAAAATATTTCCAACCCTTAGTTCCTGAACTACTCTTCAGCTTTGTAAATTGGTATAGATATAGATTTACGTTTTACTACTTCTGTTTTATAATATCGCCTTGNCCATTTCTTCGCTCTGGTGTCGAGGTTAAGCGCGGCGTTGAGTTCTGCCACTCAACACGCAATGCCTCCAGAATTCGGCAGAAAGTGGGGAACGGAGTGTCTTAACACTAGGTTCCCTCTGCCTACCCTGCTGTGTGCGGGATACAGCGTGAAGCTAATTTAATTTAATTTAATTTAATTTAATTTAGTAAGTTAATTTATATAATTTAGACAGGCGATTGTAATTTTAGAAATCCGATGCTATATTAAAGTATGTATAAAAATTATACAATATTTTTCAAACTAATTTAAGAATCTTATAATTTATGAAAATACTATACAAGATCAATGTATATAAAACACTTCTGTGAATAAATGACTGATAGACAATGCACAGATTTAAAAAAAATGTTATTATTAAGTGTAGTAAAGCCTAAGATTAGGAGAGGATTACTCGCAAAACATTATAAAAACGTTATTATCATTTCATGTCTTAAAGCAATCCCAAAACAAAATCGCGGGCAACGACTAGTCACTGATATTTCTATTCACAGTCAACTATAGGCACATAATATATCTAGATATAATACAGCAAAATATCAACCCAACTTCCCGACACGTGTCAACAGTCACGATGAACTCGGGCGTTTTCTAAAGATACGTCAATTCGACCCCTTTTCGCCATAATCGTGTATTCATGCGCGCATGCTTTGAGTTTCAACTAGCAACTATAACTACTCTACAAAGGTAGGTATGTAGGTATATGTATATGCAGATTATCTTGCCACGTTTTTCATAATAGTAAAATTATTTCATATTTTTCAGTAAAATACAAAATTTCCATAGAAACATTGAAGGGACTCTGTTATATATAGTTGGTTTATTTTCTAGGTTAGGTTGAGATGATAAATCTTATTCGAGAGAGTATAGTATAATAGTCTTTGCTTGCTTAACCGCGGCGTTAAGTTGCGTCACCCAACACGCGATGGTCATAAAAATGTTGATAGTAGATAACAGATCTTTAATAATATTACACAAAAGAAAGTATAATTTAATAATATTGCGCAATAAATTTTGCATGAAAGATATTTATTGACTCTCACATACTAATATTTCTGAAGAGATTATAAGATTATATCGTACCAACAAAACAGCAACAAAAGAGCAGTGAAAGCTGAGTATTAAGGTTAAGTTGACACAAAAGGATTGTAAATATAACATTATACAAAACAAAGCCATAGAAAACAACTAGTCAAATGTTAATGTGTGTCGTACCATGTATGAGTTTACCAATTTGGTGTATCCATATATAGAATTGGATTATTATTGTTTCTTTGTACGTACAAATTTGAAACGTATATAATTTACAAGTATGCCATTTAATGCTTTATTACAATAAATTACAGTAGAGAATAGCGCGTGTATTTTTCTCTTGCTGCTTCACGCGCTATACGTTTGTGTTACTAACTCGATAATGTATGAACAATAATTTATTACAAATATACGGCGTCTGCGGTTGGGCCTTTATCGTGTCCTTTTAGATTCAAATTAAAATGTTGATATCTATTGAAAAAAAATATTACAAGAAATTATTTAGTAGTCCGAACATAGCGATATTTTTTCCAAATTCGTAGAAGGAGGTGTTCGCGAATGAATTATTTATAGATCTTCCATATTAGACTTGTTCACTTTTGCTTTCGAAGTAAATGGCTGCAAAAAGTTTATGTTTAGATATAAATTACATTTATAATTAAATTTCCCTTCTAGTTTCAATGACTTTTCTTCAAGAGTAGCTAAGATCCAAAAAAAAAAACTGTAGTATCATCATTTCTAATATCTTTAAGTTACAAATCCTAAGTAATAACATACAAAAGTTATTCCTACATCTGGATATTAGGTACAAATTCAATCAGCATCCGTTATTGAAAATGAACCGCGCCAGAATTTCAATGTGCGCCCAAACGACTCAAGATTTATTACTAAAACCAAGTAAAAAGTGCCTCACAACGAGAGTAGGTACGTGATGTTACATACAATGCTACAAGCCTTGGCCTATATGTTTCGCTCGGTGATTCCAAAGGTGAACACTTAAATTTTGATTAACAATTTAAAATTACACCTTGATGTCTAGGAGTTTTAACTAAAATTGGTACATTTAGACCAATTTTGTACAAATTTTGTGAGATTGTAACTATTTCAGACCAAAGAAGTTCTTAGGTAATAAGAAAGAAATTCAGAATTTGAGGCCAGTCATGGCGCAGGGGCACAGAAGTGCGACTGTAAATGTAACAGGTTGTGGGTTCGATTTCCACTAGAGGTAATATAATATTTTCGTATTCTAGCTCTGATAACAAAGCAAAGCGCGGTGTTGAGTTCCAGAACTCAACACACAATGCATAGAACACTAGGTTCCCAAGTCTCCCTACCCTGCCATTTGCGGAATACAGCGTGAAGCTAAAGAAGAACTAATTCAGAAATATTTTCTAACAAATCAACTACATCAAATAACAAAACTGTTGATGGATCGAAGTAATAAAAGGGAAAAATTCCCTTTTTCTGCCGCCTCAGTCAGTTGACTTCACTCGACACGTGTTCCGCTTCCCAACGAGACATCTTCAGATCTTGACAGTTCGATTTGCCGAAACTTTTTTCTTGTGTATGATTTTACGCCTAACATAATACAGCATTGGCATTGAACATTCTTTGTGTTTTTAACTGTTACATTATTATATTATTTTGTAATAAGAAACTACAAATCTTTTTAACTTCCTAATATTAATATTTGCTTAACTCAGCTTAAAATAATATTTAATTGACGGTTGTGGGTTCAACTTCCACTAGGGACAATAAATTATTTTCATTTCCTTGCTCTGATAACAAGATAAAGCACGGCGTTGTGTTCAGCAGTGTACGCAATGTCTCATAAATTGGAGTTCAAATTGAGGAACGGAGTGTCTTAACGCTAGGTACACGAGCTAACCCTTCAAAAGAAAAAAAAGCGATAGTAAAAAATTAAGAAAATAGAAACTTATTTTAGCAGTGTTAAAACTGATTTATTTACAAATTTGTCTCACACAATCTTGTCTAAGTCAAAACTTGTGTATCCAGCCATAAAGTGGTAAAAATACTCGAAAGCTTATTCATGACTTATACGCAATTTATATTCGCTTCCTGCTACAACGATCTCTGCCTTCCTAACCCTTACTTAACATATATCGTCGACAGCCCCTAAGAGACTTTGATATTTAAATTTAAAACAATTCAAGGACTTCTGGTATTTTATTCCCATTTAAATAGCTATTGTGAGACGTTCCTTTTAAATTTTCAATGTTTTATTTAACTTTAAACTGTTTGGTTTAATTCTAAAGGTTAACTATAATATTTAACTTGGTTTAGCAAAAAAAAAATACTGTTATTCAGTGAGTTGATTGTGAATTAACTTTTTCAATTTTGTAAAGAAAGTAGGTAGTTGGTTATATTTGAAAAATGTATATTTAATACTGTAATAATTTCTATGGAACGAAATTCTTCTCAATAAAGCGCAAAATGTCGTCTGAAAAATTCCCTTCTTTATTCTCAAACGAACCCGATCAAATTGCTTCAGTAATAAGGGTCCGCCTTAATAAAATGATCGGTGAAGCGTAAATTTGATATAATATTTTGGAGGTATTATTTATTTTGATCGTCTAACCGAAAACGCGGCGGTTATGAGTTCGATTCCTAGTGAGGAATCAATTATTTTCATTTCCTTGTTTTGGTGTTAAGAGGAAACGTGGAGTTGACGTCCATGGGTCAATACGCAATATCTCAAAATTAGGAACGGAGTGTCTTTACACTACTTTCTCACTGTCTGATATAAATAAAACAGCGTAAAACTATTTAATTTAAAGTTAACTTATATTATATTTAGAAAATATATATGAGTAGCTACAACTGTTTCTATAAAAAAAACTTGTTAATTTCAAGATCTATTTCTGATGGTCTTGAGTATTCATATGCAGTAGGAAGTAATCATCAATTAACAATTTTACGCTTTAAAATGCAGATATGTATAAAATTAACGAAATGGTTGTTTTTGAGGAGTATTTAAAATAAAATATTTTTTGTGGCGCGATGGAACTGCGTCTGGTGGTACACGTGGTAGTTACGGGTTCCATCTCTACTCGGAGCAGTTATTGGATTTAAATTATTTTTATTTCATTGCTCTGGTATTAAAAACATACCAAATTTTACGACCGGAGTGTTTTACACTTAGTTCCATCTGCCTACCCTGCCTAGAGAAAAAAAATGCGACGCTACCAAAACGACCATTAATTGTCAGGTACCTCGGTTCCTCCACGGTTCCGCCTTTTGAACCCAAGGGGTCCCCAAAAAGTTTCATTTCGACTACTGTAACTCATTATCAGACAACACAATAGGTATCATCTGGTAGGCCCCATCACAATGCCAACCTAATCGCCGTCCCCAAAAGCCTTTGTTCGGTGCTCCAGCACTTGGGATTGTTAACATCTTCATTAATATTTCCTCGTGCTTTTGTGTTATGCGATAAGTGTTAAGCCTAAAATCTTTTAAGTATTCATTTGGTATTCTTTATTACGTATAATGAAGGTAAAAGCAACGATTGTGGATTCGATTTCCATTTGGGATAATGAATTATTGTTATTTCTCTCTGGTAGTAAGGCAAAATGGTGGTGAATTCTCTTTCACGCAAAACGCAAGATCCCAAAATTGAACGGTGCGTGAGAAACGGTAAGTCTTAATACTAAGTTCCCTCTATTCCTGTAATATCCTGTATACACTATGAAGTGAAAAATAATATAAATATATGATGTAAATCTTGGCAACCGACAATGTTCAACTGGAAACTCGGTAGTTGGCAGTTTGATTTTATCATTCGAAGGTTTCTTTCTCACAAAACAAAAAAGAGGCCCAAAGGAGACATCAATCACTTAATATCAAATTTTCTTAATCTTACATAAAAGAATTAATGCTAAAGAAAAAGAAATAAATAAACCTATTTACTTATACACAATTGACCAATACATTTAAAGGATTTATACTTTTACTGGCCTCCCTTTTATTTATTTACACGCGCTATCGCTAATAAAATACGAATTTCGTAAGGAGGTACTATATAGTGAGAGTAACCCAGAATTTATTACCGTCGATGGTAACGGTTTCAATACCTACCTATAGGTAGGTTGATCCTAAATCAGTGATTTCACAGAGATGTTGAGGTTGAGATACATGACATTTTGGTAATTAATTTGTATTTAAGATCGATGAAAAGGGATTTATTTTTTGTTATGTTTTCTTTTTGGTTCTTGATTTATAATTAATTCGGCGGAACTCAACACCGTGTTTTATCTTGCTAACAGAGCGAGAAAATAGAAATAATTATCGCAGTGGTAATCAAACTCCTAACTGTCGCGTTTAAAGTCAGACGGTCCTCCAAGATTTTTGTTCTGCAAAATAATTATTTTTATCTCTCTGTCAGAATAGTCTGGGAACTTGAGATATGGCTTTACGTGAATGTTTTTGATATAATTTACTGCCACGATATTGCTACCGATACTTCTTTGGCATTATACGAGAACTCGTAAAACCGTCAGCCGTTACACGAATAAATTAATCTTATATTCATTGATATATTATTAATCACGTTGCTAGCAATATTAGGCGGTGATGAAATGTGTGTTTGATACCCTAGTTAAGTCAGACAGTCTGTATAATGATGGCTATGGGTTTGATACTTTACTTGAAGTATACTAATTATATTTGATTTACTTTACTTTGGTCCATCTGATAAGACAACGGCGTTAGGTTCCGCCATATAACACGTTATATCTTTAGAATAGATTGAAAGCGAATGATCCTTCCCAAAATTGGATTGTCTCTCTGTTTTAAAAAAGCCAACTATCAAATAGTTTAGAGAATTCATATTAGTTTCCCAACAGGAAGTTAACATAAATCATCTTTTAAAAACCTCAGAGTCGTGACCTCCGTTGCGTTCGGCCCGCGAAAATACCGGAATTGTATAGCTACGTGTTTTAAACACGGAAATAATATCTGTTTCCCTGCTCAATGCTCAATGCTCAATATTCGTGATGTATAGCATTTTTTAATGCCGGGCGTGGCATTTCGACTGGAACGCTAATAATGGTACCCAAATTTAATTTAATGTGGAATTTACTTATAATAACATGAAATTTTCTAATAGGCTAGTCTTCTGCCTCTATGTGCGGGATACAGCGTGAAGCTGTATTATAAAACTTACTTTAAAAACTTTAATTGTTGCGTTTGACTGTAAATTTGACGGTTGTGGATTTGATTGTTACTCAGAAGTTTTTTGTTTCGTAGCTTTAGGTAAAAACACAAAGCGCGGCGTTGAGCTCCGCCACTCAACACGTAATGTAACACATAACAATATTAATCAAAAAACATAAATTAAAAGGTATATGTTTTTCTAATGGAGAATAACCCCTAGATAATAAAAACTATCTAAAGTTATCTAAGTAACGCGCAACAAGTTGTGCGTAAGCCTATATATGGCTAAACAACCTGGTATTGGAAGCGACGTCAATGTTCTATAGTTGTTTGACTATAGCAACGCAAGGGCAACCACTTCTCTTCCTGAACACGACAAATATCTTTTGAATGGGGTCTCTTAGTTACCTTCTAAGTTTTATATATGTAATATGTTTTTAAATCAGATACAACTAGAAGATATTGTGTAAATCTTTAATCACGAGTATGAATATTTTAAATGTATTATAATTGGCAATTGGATTGGAGGTCGCATAATCGTTGTCGACCAAGCCCTTAATTTTAATTTAAGAATTATATATCATTTCAGCTTCACGCTGTAACCCGTATAGTAAGGTAGAGTGCTAAGACATTCAGATACCCAATTTTGCAGTAGGTGACCTAAAAATATAATCCTTACCACTTCTTGTTTCCTTAGACACTGTCACTTAGCAAGTAATGTTGTTAAACAGTTATTTTAAAAATAAATATAAACTAGTTATCAATTAAATATTATATCACAATAATTCAATACGGTTACAAAAAAATAACAGACCCAGTAACTTTGAAGGCGGTAGAATTAAATTTTATCAGAATATTCCGTGTCAGTCACTCTCTGAATACATAATAAGCTGTTTAACAAAGTAAACCCTACAATGAGAATTTGCAAAACGAAAAAAAAGGCTTCGCAGCTTTAAAAATATCTTTTTGTAAAAGTTTTTAAGGGAAAGTTAAAATTTTTAGTCTTTAAGTGTTTTATAATACGAGTATGTTTTATGGTGTTAAATTATTATGATTATCCATCAGCAGTCCAAACCAGTCGTCGCTTGCAATTTTTTTGTGTGGATTTAAAGGCGTGAAATTGAAAAATATTGTTTTTTGCCGTTCCCGTAGGAATTTCAAGAAGTTCTATATTAGTGCCATCTTATATTATCTGATCTACATATATGTCAAGTTTCAACTTCAAGTCCAATAGTTTCATCTATGAGTTATCTGTATCACATATATAGTAGTAAGTATAAAAATGTACGAAAAATAAATAGAACCACAGTGGCACGGTCATCAATAACTTTATTGAACACGGTGGCCAAGGATACGTATTCAATTGAATAGAATGAGAGTTGTCTATCTCATAATAAGCGAAATACGTTTAGATAGGTTTTATATCAAAATATTTTCTAACTGGAATTGTACCTATTACCATATAACCAAGACCAAATAACCCAATTTCAAATTCAAACCACTCTATATTAGGCATAAATAATAATACTAACCTGTTCGAGCAAAAAACCAACCTATGTTCAGTTCACCTTGAGAGTCGTAGTGGGCGTAAACTTGATTTAGTCGCCATCTGACAAACCCTTTTTTGTCCTGAATATATAAATAAGACAAGCAAAAAATATGAAGTCGGGAGGTTTTTTTTTACTGTTACCAGAGGGACTGACGTCGAGCTAGTGAAAGGATGATTTGGATATTAAAATATTCAAATATTACAATTTTTATCGAATATTTTTATTGCTGCAAGTTTAGGAAAATACAGTAGTTCGTGGTCACGACTCTTTCCGTATTATACGCGGTATGCTACATCCGTTAAAAATAAATTAGTTTAACAAATCTTATTGAAAAAAAAAATAAGGAATTTACTATTTCATTATTATTATTATTTCCTAAATATAATTTTATTCATAATAAGATATTTGATTTTCGCGTTTATTACACATTTTAAATGAAACTTTAACTGGATCTCATAGTCTAACCGTGACCAAGGACTACTGCGAAGATTTCGATATGTCAAGTTTCCAAAAATGTATTATATAATACTAAATAAATATGATTAATCCGATTAAAGAATTTAATTTACAATTTAATTGTTTTGCATATTTAAAATAAATATTTTAATTTCTCCTTGATATCAGTAGTTATACTGAGGAAAAACGCCATATCTAACATATTGGAACGTCTTCGACACTTCCTTCATGATTTGATAACGACTTCCGTCGTCCTCTAAGATCCTTGTACGCTAATGTTTTACAGCATTCGGCTGAGGCGGAAGCACTTAATGTATTTTAAAATAATCACTCAATAACTATTGTATAATTAAATTTGACATGGTCCTTTCTAATAGTGAATAATTTAGTAGTTCAATATAATTTTTTGCTGGAATTCGTTTGTTGTTTTGTGAAGTTGTGTTCTTGATGTAGTTTCTGATATTTGCCTATCCAGACTAATTGAAATACCGTGATCGACAAAATTATATACCCAAGTAGAAAAGAACCCACTATCATCACGATCCAATTAAATTGCGACGTCGTTCACCAATAAACATTAACACTATAAAATTTTCCTCCACCATCCAATAGTATAGATAACACTTATAGTTGTTTGTAATAATAGTAATAATTCCTATGATAACAATATCATTAATAGTAAGGACGCGGACTTAATGGCGCGACGTCATGAATACTAATTCAACGTACCAAGCTCTTCGCCAGAGCTCAGCATATCGGACATGTTTAAAATAATAATAGTGTCTCTTGCATTTAACTGATAACACTGATTTCCTGTTTATATCATTATTTAAACTACTATTTTCATTGCTTATTTTGAATTACAAGTAAAATTATATTAATTTTGCCCAACCCTTGTCCACAGACGAAAAAGAACAACCCAAACCACATAAAGAGGCCTATGAACGCGTTCATGGTGTGGTCGCAGATTGAACGCAGAAAAATTTGCGAGCAAACGCCAGACATGCACAACGCGGAGATATCTAAAAATTTGGGCCGCGTTTGGAAAACTTTGAACGATGAAGAGAGACAACCCTTCATCGATGAAGCGGAGAGGCTCAGGCAGTTGCACATGCGGGAGTACCCCGACTACAAGTACCGCCCACGCAAGAAGACAGCCAAGCCGGCGCAGAGGAGCGGTGCAATAACGAAGCAGAAGCGCAAGCAGCGGGCAGACAGCAACAACAACAGAGGAGTGTCCCGGCGGCGGCCGCGGCCGGCGCCCGCCGCTCCCAGCGCGCCCGCGGAGCCACCCGCGCCACCCGCGCTGCCCGCGTCGCCGGCCGGCGCGCCCGACTCGCCCGAGTCCGCCTGCTTCTTCGACGACAGCACGCGGCGCGAGCAGACCGACCTCACCGACCTCTACTCCATCACAGACCTGCTGCCGCTGCCCGCGGACTGCGAAGTGGACCTCGACGCCCTCACTGACATGGAGTCCTTCGAGACGGCGTCCTCCTCCTCGGGCTCGCACTTTGAGTTCTCCTGCACGCCGGACGTGTCGGACATGCTGAGCGAGATCGGCGTGGCGGGCGACTGGGACGACCACACGTTCTCGTCGTACCTCACGTCGTCTTAAAGCGGTGCTCGGGTCGCCACGGCCGCTGGCCGGTACCACTGATCTCATACTCGAGCCGCCGCATGGGGGCCGACGACGCGGCGACCACTCGCCGCCCCGCCTAGAGAGTGCCTACATCCAATTGACGTGTCGACATTTGGATTTAATGTACAAAGTTATTTAATAAGAATCATGTTTGGAATTTGGTTTCCAAGTTAATTGGCCACATGGTCGCGTTCATCTTGGTGTTCTTTTTTCGATTTATTTTCAATGCGAACTATTTGGAAACGGCTCCTCGGCTTCGCCGGGTCAAAACATAGGCTGTGAGTTGGTTCTCGTTTTGTGGTATTGCTTTTTTCCGTTTTTTTTTTCAATCGGGGTGATTTCCAAACGGCACGTCTCAGACGCATCTCAGTAAATAATCCGTCTATACTCTCCGTCGCTGTTAGCAAGCCACGGTCCAGTCGCCGTATGCTCGCACCGCGTTGTCGCGTTCGTTTCTGTATTCGTATGTACTAGTTACTACATTAATCAGCATGGCTTCTATAGTAAGTTCTCAAATACTTTATAATTAATAATTTTACTTTTACAATTTTATTCTAAGAAACGTTCGTTTAAAAATATTGAGTGAATATCATTTATACAGTTAAATAAAAATGTTAAGTGCGTATCTTTTAATATTGATAGAAATATAAATAACACTAGGTTAAAATCAACAATATACTTTTCAATGCGCAAGTTCATTTTATATTTTTCATGCACACATAATATGTAGTGGTAGTACGATTTTTTTTCTTTTGGGAGCTAATCGGAATGTCATTTGTGAGATTTCGGAATACGGAATTGTTGAATAAGGATTTTTGGGATTTCTCAAGTTAAGCCCTTGTCATAACCGGCTGTGCGTTTTTGTAAAGATGCGGTTGTACAGATGTTCATGAAATTTCAATTGTTTGGTCGCGGGACTGTTCCTGTACAATTCGCAGAAGCCGTGGCAAGGGATTTGCGTAGGTGTTTCAGAGTTGATAAGTCTTGTAGTGTATGTTAGGTTGTTGTAGATAAGATTATTTCCGTTCAATGGTAACGTAAGAAGTACTTTATATTGAAGAAATGACGGCATCTCAGAAACGATGCAAACGGACACTAGCCTTCTTTCCTTCATTTTACATCTTCACGCTTCAACGTAAAAAGAATAAACGTATATAAAATACATACATATCAATAAAGAGAATGTATTAGTTCGCGGGACGGCGATGATAAATTTGTACGATCAAAACACTAATTCGGTTTCCAACCAATGTTTTGCTATTTTTAACTCTGTGATTTACTTTATGTATTTTCTAAATTATAAGAATCTAGTGGAGACTGATATCGCATAGATTAGTTTTAGCAGCGCTAGCTTCTCTAACTTTTTTAATTTTTAGAACTGGGCATAATTTTAGTGAAGGAAAACAATACGTACATATTTTTGATAATTTCCTTATCTGTGGAGATCGGGATATCTCTTCGCCATCTTCAGCGATCGCTTATAAAATTAGGTAACAGTGGTTTTTTACGAATTTATAGTTGCAAAGCCGATAACGCCCGATGTCCACAGGAAAGCGCGTGCAAACTCAATTTGTATAAAAAAATCGCATAAACTGTCAATTCATTGAAAATGGTGTCAGTTAATAAGCGGGGTAATGTTTCCGAAATGAATATTACCTCAGTCATTTTAAGATATAGATATAAATCTTCTAAAATATAAAGTTTCAGATAACGAGAATAATATTTGTAGATATTCCGTGTCCCTAAAATATATTTCGTAATAAGGGATCTATTGTGCTGATAAAAAGAAAAAAATGCTTTACTTATATTATATTCTTATAAATATATTGTGTAAAAATAAAACTCGATGTAATAAGTAGTGTGTGTCTATGAAAATCCAATTATTTTTAAAGAAATGCGTAAATATATGTTATCTATACCTAATCTTAACGTGAATCTATGTAACTGTCTTGTGCGTTGTAGGCGATATATATTGTAATATTATATTGATAATAAATAAAAAAGAAGAAATAAATTTGTGCCTAAAGAATTACTTGAAAAATTTTTCATACATGTATATTTTAGTGATGCTCAATATATCTTTGTAAGCGGGTAGTGGTTAGAAGCTGTTGAACGTCAAACCGTATTTTCGGACGCCAGTCATGCATTTTGTGTTGATTTTCCTTCATTTAAGGCTTTGCTTCTCTGCTAAGTAAAAGATACCACTTTTGCGTATTCATTAATATCGTCTGTACTACCAGTGGGCTTACTGTACGTAATTGCTAAGCAAATCTTGATTAAACTTTCACTTTTTCATATAAGATGATCCAATTTTAATGGAAATTTGAACTTAATGGTAACCTTTTTGAGAGATAAGTGCTTAACGATTTTCCCACAGTTATTACAACTTTAGAATTGAAAAAGAAAACAGTGCAGACGATATTATAAGTTCACTAGAGTAAGATGTTTTGGTAATATCGCCATTTTGAAATATCGTTATCACCATTCCTTTTGTATTTGTGAAAATAGCAATAATCGAGTAACATTCATCTCATAACAAGCTAACGATTCTTTTTGTGCAAGGTTTTTGTTTTGACACATTGATGTTGTATTATTTTTTGCGCTCTCGCTAGGTAATTTTGAAAAGCAATATTATTATTGTGACATGAACGCTCAAATTAGACCTAAATGTCATTTCTGTAGAAGTTAATTATACATACATACATATACAAGTATTATATGAAAAATATTAATTTCAATCCGTTTATTACTTGATCGCTTTCAATAAAGAACATGGGATAGCCTCGTTGTGAGAATATTTAAATAACGTTACCCCGTGAGTGTTGTAGAACGACATCGAATTTATTGTTGTATTTAGCGCTTCTTGTTGTGGTTTTTCAATAATTGGAATTATCAGGGTTTCGATGTTTTCGTTTGAAATTAATATTTGTAAAAAGATCTTTTGTAAATTGTACTTTACACACCCTTAGATGTTTCAAAATTGTTTTTCCAATAGTTTGCTTGGGTCGATAGGCTTCTCCCCTCTTAGCCTTTTAAAATCTGTCAAGGTATTTTAAATTGTAAATAAATAAGTATTGAAACTGTTTATAATAATGTAAAAGTCAAAATAAAGCGATACTGTGACAAAAAATTAGAGGATATATATAATACGCGTCTCAAATCATGAAATAAATATCATCCGAAGACGTAGTTAGTTGTTGTAGGTTATGTATGTAATTATAATAAAATTGTTGTGTAAACATTGTATCGAAATTTTCTATATAACTCTGCGTATATGATTTTATTCCTTTTTTGGTGAAAAAAGGAGAAAAATTTGATATGCACAGTTTACTCTTCCGTTCCAATCTTTAATTCTGATACTGTTGTTGACAAATTGTGCTAATGATCCCTCATTTAGATGTAAAAATAACAATTTCTTATATTTGTTAGATGTAAAATTGACTACATTCAGAGATGTGATCTCATTCAAACCAAAAATAAAGCAATAAGTTAAGATAACAGTACAGAATAAAAGATTGATAACACTTCGCCTGACTCTGTGCTTACAAAATCGCTTGTCACACAAGTAGATTGATGTTTATAATATATGTACGTACGTAGGTTATGTATGTTTAACATTATACATAATGTAATCGTATAAAGTGTTTCGATTGAAAATGTTAGTGATTCATTCACAGAACTGAAATCGTTGAAAATATTCTAGTTATGTTGTTTGATATAAAATTTGAAACTTAATTATACCTGTAACATATGTATGTACTTGTTGATTTGATTAATAAGGGTCTTCTATCTTAAGGTTTATTTTTTTCATTTATTTCAGACATTGTGACACAACGAAAAATTCTTCCCTGTTCAATAGCACTTAATATATGAATATTAAATAATATACTGATATAATATGTGTCTTTAAGAATAAATTTAAACACTTATTTAACCGTATTGTATGTCGACTTCAACCAGTAGTGAACATATAACGATATTATAAATTATTTGAAAGTTGACTTAGCTGTGTCATTTAATAATAATTGATATAATGATAAAGTTAATGATATAATAATAATAATAATAATAAAACAAACAAAAATTTCGCACAATCTGAGTAAAGAAACTATTATATATAGATATAATGTAGGTATTAATTTTAATGATAATAATGGTAACATAAAGTTACATATACGTGTGATAGTTAATTTTACGTTCCACAGTGTTTTATTTAACCTCATCACATTAACATCTCTTTTTTTCATTATATTTGTAATAATTCATATGACCAACTCCACATCTTTCTTCAAATGTATCTATCTATTAGAATCTTTTCTTAGTTATTTAGTAGATTTTCGATCAAATTTTAAATGAAGATGAAGAAAAAAAAATAATTAAAAAATGGTCCATTTAATTACATCAATTAATGTTAAGGTAATTTTAGTCACAGCAATTGTATACTTAAAAAAAACGTGTGCTTACATTTGTATTACTAAATGAAGTACCTTACATGCCAAAACAACTAACTTTGATGCTAACTAGCATGGCTTTAAATGTAAAAATGTGACTGATGTTTCATTGTCATTTCTATCGTTTTTTTTTTATTCTTTGCCATTGGACGTTGTAAATACATTGTTAATAAGTTACATAAGGCCACTTATGTTTATATTTTCTCTATATGTATGTACATCACACATTAGTCCCAAAACATCTAGTCTTGAAAGAGTTTGGGCATCCACTATTCGTGCAGTATCAACAAATTGTGTGTGTTTAGAGGAAAAACGTGGCCTTCAGTAATTGATACCTGATTTTTTTTATATATATTGTGTTTTTTTTTTCTATTGATACCAAAAAATATATGTACATCTTTTAAGACACTGTTACCGATGGATCTCTCTAGAACTAAACAGTTGCAGTTTCTTGGCTTACCAAATAGTAAATAGTGGAAACGCTCATCTGTACCGGCACTGTAATCGGTCTTAAATGTATATATTATTATATGAACAGGTTTAAAATATGATTTTAAAAACAATCACGATCCACATTTGGGTTTTTGAAATTTGAAAAAAAAAAACTAGTGTTAGTTTTTTTTATTTTAATTCTAAGTTATTATGGGGTTATCCTCTGTTGTATAAATTATTACATTGTATTCTATAAGGCATATAATAATTGCAAATATTGTACGTAGGTTTTAAATTGTTAAGATTGAAGGGAGTTCGCTGTAGTTATGGATGTAAGGCGACGTGTACATTTTGTAATGTCATTTGTTTCAATAATGAATATATATTATTATATGGTAAAAATAAAATCATCCAGTTTTTAAAAAAATATGTATATTACCAGATTTTTATTGTACCCCCTTACTTACCCTAGTCATTAGTTTTTTTTAATAAAAGATATCATAATTAAAATTATTAAAAGTAGTAGCTATATATATAAAAATATATATACCTATATAAAATTTGAATCAATTTATAAAACATATATTATATATTAGATAATAATTAAGAAATTAAATAATACAAGACCTGTTTTACAATATAATCCGATATCCAATAATAAAAAATATACGTTAGTATGAGGTCGCGTCATGCCGCAGGGACACAAGCGTGCGTCACTAATCGCCATGGTTGTGGTTTCGATGCCCACTCGGGGAATGAAGTATTTTTAACTTTATCCTTTTCTCGCTCTGGTAACGAAGCAAAACGCGGCGTCGAGTTTCGCCTCTCAACAAGAATCAAGAATACACGTCTCAGGAATTGCTCCGAGCCCCTCATCGTGGACGGCGATGGGCATCTGCACTATGAATCCATGGAATACTTCGAAGTTTTTTCTATTAGAATAAAATAAAAATTAAATATCACCTAAACTGTGATGGCTGTGGATATGATTCCCGTTCGTGAGATTGAGTAATACTAACTTTCTTGCTCTGGTCATAATAAGACAAAGCATAACGTTGAGTTCTGCAACTTAACAAATGTCTCGAACGTTAGGCCGAAAGTGGAGAGATAGTAGGATGGTTCTCTCTGCCTATCCTGCTACATGCGTGAACAGCGTGTACTGATAAATAAAAAAAACAATATCTATGGCCACAGGTAAACAAGACCTGTAAACATAAACCATTACTAAGACTATAAGACTTTTGAATTTGATAACTTTAAGATGCCATATTATAAAGAAGGGCATACATAATTAAAGCAATAAATTAAACTTATAATCAAGTTGAAGAGTCGAGGGTGAAATTTAGAGTTTACTTAATTAAAATCAGCTTAGCTCACTTTGGCTTATTATGATTATATTTTTACACCTTCACGCTGTATCTTGCACATAGGGTAGGCAAATGGAACCTAGGAATCTAATGTTAAGACATTTCAGCCCTATAAAGATAATCCTATCCATCCACTTTCCATCGAATTCGGGGGTCATTATGTGTTGAGTGGCGACTCAACTGGTGGAACTCAATGCCATATTTTGCCTCTTCACCAGAGCTAAAAAATCAACATTTTAAATATTTAATTCCCCCAAGTAAGTATCGAATCTCCAATCGTCGCGTGTAGCGTGTAGCTAGATGAGAACGTATGAATTTGTAGTCAGAGCAGTTTCTACCAAGCGTGGATTCAAATCCCGCTACTTTAAAAAAATTTTTTAAGAAATGTAAGAAAAGAAATTTAAAATATTAAAAATGAAGCAAAAGCTGATTTCATTTAAACTGTTTTAGGTAATAGTGTAATTATTTGTTTTTTATTGTTTTAGGTCTACAAATTATTAGCTTTCTTTTTAATATATAGCTATTAATATTTTATAAGCTTTAAATATTGTACTTGCTATTTTCAAGAAATACATTTTAAATTATAGGCGGGTCTCACTGTAAACACGACGTTCTAATCTAATGTGGCTTCATCCGTATCCCTAGCGGGGTAGTCAGAGAGAACGGAGCGCCAAACGCTACGGTCTCTGCATACTTCTTTCGCCTCGTCCACTGTCATCAACCTCATCATATGTGCCCTCCAGAGGGACCTCGTGCTGTTTACGTCCAGCATCTTTGATAGTGTGTTTTCGTAGATCAACCGAGGTCTCCCTCTATCTCTCTTACCACTCACTTTACCGTCATAGATCATTTTTGCCATTCTTTCGTCATTCATTCGTTCGACGTGCCCAACTAGCTGAGCACGTTCTTATTCATTTTCACCGTTACATCCTCGCTATCACGCTCCTCGCTAGCTGCCATTCTGTGTATTTCTTCATTGCGTATCAGCTAAGTTAACTTCGCATATCCCACGATGAGATCGCATCTCCATAGCATCCATCTTTCTTTAATTATTTTTCTGTAATGCCCACGTTTCGCTGCCGTATAACACGACGTTTGTTCCATTTCTACTCGAAGGAGTATATTATTTTATTTTTTGGACTTTCCTGGTTAAAAGATAAAGAACGACGTTAAGTTTCGCCACTCAATATAATAGTAGGTAACATACTGCTTTAATTCGCGATTCCTACGCATACACTGCTTTATGCAATATACAGCAAAAAGTTTACAAAATAATCTTTAGAAAACTAAAAATTATTTGAAACGGAAAACGAATCCACAACCATCGCACTCAGACACGCACTACCAACATCACGACGGTGTCTATCGAAGTAAATTGTTATAAAGCGAACTGGGAATCATTTTCAATCAGCAAAACGTATGGCATCACGATTTTAGTCCCGTTTTCTTTTATCACAACCAATAACATTGGTGTGTCTGTTGAATACTAATATAATACATTTTTATTCTACTCTACTGTTGTTTGACTTCAACTTGATTTGAACCCACTACATTATTTACTAACATTTATTTATTATATAAATAATGGTTTAATTTAAGTGAACGTTTCGAAAAGTTCTTACTTGTTTTGAATCTGTAATATAAAAAAGGTGTGATTTACTTATTTAGAAAACGTATAAAAATTTGAACGTAGCGGGACTCGAACCCGCGCCTCCAGGAAACCAACCAGGCGCTCTGACCGCTAAGCCATACGTTCACGTGAACGTTCCTATTGAAATTTTTACTGACGTATGTATTCTATTGTCGCTTTAACAAACAAATACCAATAAAAAGGACAAGCGCGAGTCAGGCTCGCCCACCGAGGGTTCCGTACGAAAATTTCAGCTCTTAAGCTTTTTGTGAAATTCAAGCTTAGCTTAGCCAGTCTTTCATCAGATACCTCACTTGAACTTTAATACCAAATTTTACCCCCTTTCAAGATTATTAATCTTAATAATCTTAACCAGCAGGGTAGGCAGAGGGAACCTTGTATTAAGACACTCCGTTCGCCACTTTCTGCCGAATTGTGGAGGCATTGCGTGTTGAGTGGCAGAACTCAACGCCGCGCTTAACCTCGACACCAGAGCTAAGAAATGGAAATATAAATTTAAGTAAATATTTCATCTCCTCGAGTCGGGATCGAATCCACAACCACCAACCAACTATTATTAGCGCTAATCCAACTGGCACTTGGCCGGTTTTTATATATAAAAGAAAAATAAATACTAGAATCATTAAACAGGCCACATATTGCATTTGAAATATAATATATAATTTACTTGAAAACATAATACTCTTATCACCATACTGACTAACTGATAACTTATCAGAGCGTCAGATTGTCTGTCACATACGATTAGCATTGAGTGTTGATACCTACTTCAATTGTTTCATAGTTTATGTAGTTTATATAGGTATAGTATAGCTGGGTAAGTTAAGGGAACCTATTGTGGTAATACTAAAGTAGTTTCTAAGTAGTCTAGAGGGAACCTAATGCTAAAACACTGCTTTCCGTCGTTCTGTCTGATTTTCGAAACAGTTGTCATAGCACTAGTAATGAAACTCAACGCCGATCTCTGTTTTCAGCAGAAGAAGACGAAAATTATTCTAACATAATCATACTCTGAGGTCAGTAGTGACACAGCAGTACAAGTGTGCGACTGTAAACAAGACAGGTTGTGGGTTCCATTCCCACTCGCGAAAATTAAATGTTTAATATTTTCATATCTTCGCTCTGGTAACGAGGCAAAATGCGGCGATGAGTTCCGCCACTCAGCATGCCTTTAGAATTCGGCAGAAAGTGGAGAACGGGGTAGAAAATGATTTATGACAACGAAGTGTTTTAACCTACTCAGTAGGGTACACAGAGGGAACCTGGGAACCTGCTCGCACATTACTATGTGCTAGAACAGCGTACAGCTAAAATAATTAAGAAATAAAAAAATACATAACATTTTCGAATATATGCGAACCGTAGGGGCGGGCAACGTTGNTATATATATATATATATATATATATATATATATATATATATATATATATATATATATATATATATATATATATATTTACCTCATTATTCATTAAAATTGCATCATATTGAGAAATAATTAAATAATTATCGCATATATGTAAATATAAAATAAAAAGTTACGTATATTTTATATACAAAATTTTCCCTGATTAAAAAAATTGTGATAGCTTATCGTGACGTCACCACGACCTTGGATCGTAGGTCATTGGCATCGGAAGGGCGGTGATTGTGTAAAAAAACACATTAAGGTGTTTAAAAGATACATTTATTCATAGATCTGGAGGATTTTTGGACGAGAGTGCATTGAATCCGGACATTTAAAAGACCTGATGCAACTGACCTGATGCAATTGACGTCAAATGTTTGCTTTGCGTGAATGTTTTAGTACGTACCTACTTATTTATAGTTGAAAATATGTGTATATCTATACATTAAGTAAGTACGTACTTACTTACTTGTGTATCATATATTATATCTTTTCTTAATTTTTTTTTAAATCAATTTTTTTTTTAATTTAGTAACTCTACAGCCTTGGTACTAGGATGAAAACAATATCGCTATGGTGGAAGACCTGAAGAGGTGAGGCTTTGATGGTTCTCGGTTTGATTCCCAATTGGGGTAATTGCTAAACCTATGACTTCTTTTCTTTTGTTGGTCACACAAAGTATAACGCTGGGAAGTGATAATAACTTTAAAAAGTCTATCTTTCTAGCATAAAAAAATACTATTGCGAAATATCTAGAAAAATAGTATAAAAAATAACCTAGAATTTTAACCTGCTTAGAAACCGACCTAGAGTCTTTAAAAATATTAAAAACTAATGCAATTACGTCACAACAATGGTTCATGTTTGTATAACACTGCTAGAATCATCAATCATTATAGAGTAAATAGCAGAAATTGTTATTTACATTTCAGCAGCTTCACGCTTTTTTCCATATAGACAGATAGGGTAGGCAGGCAGAACTTAGTGTCGAGACACTACGGAATTTAACGCCGCTCTTTGTTTTGCGAGAGGGTGAAATAAAAACAGTTGATTGTCTCATGTGGAAATCCAATCTATATCTGTCGCGTTTATACCCAGACATAGACCCACTGCGCCACAATAACTTCTGAAACAATTGATTGAATATATTGCTTACAATAAAGAATCGCCAAAATTAAAGACCGCCGTGGCCATGTAACACAAGCGTGCGACAGTCAACGCGACCGTTGTGGTTTCGATTCTCACTCGAGTGAGGGACTTAATACAAGTAACAGAAGATAAAAATATATTTTTTGGAATTCTTGTTGTTCTTGTTGATCGTGGTTCAAGCAAAAGTTCTTGGCGGATTTAAATGAAACTTCTTTTGTTACATAGCTCTTAGTCTTCGCCTACATATAGGCTATAATTTCTTTTGAAGGTCCGAAGACCTGACGTGAAATCCTGGCGGCCCCTCTAATCTGTAAGACATATATACAACGCTTTAGGAAAAGTTCGTCAACATGATGAGCATTTTCTGTTGACATAAAAAATTAGAGTTGAATGTAGATCGACAGCCACAAAGCTAAACTTTATGAGATATAATGAACCGTCTCAAAATACATATATCTTCTACATAAGCATTTTCTCTAGATGTTTTTACTAATATAATTATTATTTGGAATTATTTTTTAACAACTTCTATACTATTATTATTATAAAGATAAAGAGATTATTTAGTTGATACGGTAATCTCAGAAAGTATTGATTGAAATTGTTAGTTTTGTTAGAATTAGGTTAGATAGTTCATGTATCTAGGAATGCTTATGATATATTACATCACGACATAACTAATAAGAGTGGATAAAGTATACAAATAAAAAAAATATTGCAATTGAGAGCAGAGGTAGGTGATAGCAATAGAAGATATAGATAGAAGAGAAGAAAGGCGATGGCTTGTGGATGTCCAAAGAAAACGGAGTTCGCCTAATAGTTTATGCGACTAGATCCTTTAGTGTGTTTATATATGCTGTTATACACTTAATAAATCGTAATTTATAATCTTTTGCCATGTTTTTTGTCTTATTTAACAGAAAAATGTGTAATTACTTATTTAGAAAACGTATAAAGCCATACGTTCAACTTAGCGGTCAGAGCACTTGGTGGGTTTCCAGGAGGCGCGGGTTCGAGTCACGCTACGTTCAAATTTTTATACGTTTTCTAAATAAGTATTTTTCTTTCCTAAGTATGGATTAACACTTTAAAAATGTTTAAAAATGTGTAATTTTTGCATATCTATCTAGACAACCGATAGGTAAGCGCTCATGGCAAATATGGTTTTCCCTCGCTTATATCCTGATGCTGCAGTTGTTCCAAAGATTAGCACAAACAAACAGAAAGACAGACGCAAATTTTTCAATTGTTTGTTTGTGTTTTGGTATCATGGTAATAACTATATACACATTAAAAAATATGGTTATTTTGAAGTCACGTTCAGATTTTTAATTTATATTTTATATAAACTATATATTGAAAAACTAAAATAATAGCTGTATTATTTTAGTTTTTCAATATATAGTTTATATAGACCACTCCGATTCTACATCAGATGTGGAAGTCGAAATCAATTATAGCCACAGATAAATAGACAGACACGTTTAATAGTTTAGATAGTCAGAAAGATGATATGCGCGAAAGAAGTCGCGGGCACGGCTAGTATTTAATATTTTTATTTGTTAGCTCTAGTAACGAGCAGTGGGAAGTAGGGAACGGATATGTCTTAAAAGGAACGAAGTGTCATAACACCTAGTTCCCAGGTTTCCTCTGCTTACAAAAAGCTGCTATTTTCTATAGTTTTCTACTGGAATAAAACTTTAAAAAATATTAATTAAAAATAATGAATAAATAAACGAATAAGAACTAAACGATTATTAAGATTTTTTTATATCATCGCATGTCTATAAAACAAGAAGATCTACACAAGCACCAATGACCCAGTTGTAATAATTATATATACATACTAATGCAGAAGGGCGTGGACGCAAACCTGACTCATATTTAGATAAAATCCAAGGTTAAAATAACTAAGCAATAGGGCTAAGTTTTATTTAAACTAACTTTTACTGACATTGTATCCAGCAAATAGAAGTGTAGGCAGAGGGAACCTGGGAACCTAGGCACAGAATTCATTGCGTGTTGAGTGGGGGATCTTAACGCTGTGTCTTGCCTCGTTACCACCGTCGTGTTTAGCTATAAAATGAAATATTTAACTTTTTCATCGATTAGTAGTTCAATTGTCTTTCAAGGAAATCGAATCGAACCTACATTGCAACCTTAACACGGTTAAGCCGATTCTGAGATTAGCTTAAATAAACGCACATACCAACAGACAAACTAATAAATATAAAATAAAAAAAAACTTTTTTTTAATATATTTTTTTTAGATATTTTTTTTTAGATATTTTCCCAAATATCTTCCATGTACAGATAGCGATTAGTTACAATTTTACTATAAGCTAGATTCGAAGATTATGTATTAGAAAAGACTGTCTTGGGATGATTTAATTGGTTGAAGATTAGGAAAATTAATTATTTTTATTTTGTCCCTTCGGTTAAACAAAGCGCGGCGTTAATTCCACCACTCTTCACGGAATGTCTCTTTTTTCGGGTAGAAAGTTAAGCGTTAAGTTGATATTTTTTAATTTTTTCTCATTGCGTGGTGATGCTTCAACCCCAGAAACAATATTTTTAACAATTTAATAAAGAAATACTTTATACAATTATTTTACATTTATGTCTAGATCAATCAGCTTATAGCAAGTAGGCAGAGGTAACCTTACGTTAAAACACTCCGTTCCCCTCTTTCTACCAAATTTTCGATGCCTTGCGTTTTAAGTAGCAGAACTAAACGCCACGCCTTTGTCACTAGTTCCATTACATGGGTAGCAATCTAATCCACAACCGTAGCGTTTAAAGACACCACTGCACCACTGCACCACAACGGCCTCGATTATATGTATTTATACGTAGATAATAACATAAATACAATTAATAATATGTAAAACAATACAAATACGTATGTATGTATGTATGTATGTATGTTACGCATACATCCGAAAACAAACGTCCGTGAATCACACAGCAATTAGCCCAGATACGCCGATCGCCATGAAATTATAAATCATATAGGAAGTTGGTAGGTAGTTCTAGTTAGTGATTCAACTATCGCGTGCACTCAATGCTGCCGCTGCTAAACTAATAAATTTAAATTTTAATATATGAATTTATTATATTAAATATTTCATTGTTTAATTTACTTTAATATTGTTGTAGCCAGTCGTGGCGTAGCGGCACAAGTGCGGGTGTAATGCGATAGGTTGTGGGTTCGATTAATATTCTAGGAAATGAAATACTCAATATTTTAATTTTCTCGCTCTAATAATAAGGCGAAGCTGTTAGTACTCTGGTGTTACACGAGGTCGTGGGCGGCAGTGATCAGGTGAGGTCTAAAAAAAATCGCGGCGTTAAGTTCCACCACACAATAACTCCAGAATTCGGCTAAAAGTGGTGAACGGAAGCGTCTTAATGGTAACAGAGATTTTTAATACTAGGTTCCTTAGTTCTCTCGGTCTACTCTGTCTATATACATATATTATCAGAATTAACAAAAAGAACAAAGACATTAGACAAGATACTCCGCTGTCTATCCGTGACAGAAACTCGACGTTACGCCTAATTTGGGGAAGCGCTTAAGAAAAAGTAAATTAAATATAATCATTCACTCGAGTGGGAATCGAACCTACGATCATTTCGTTTACAATCTAAACATAATATTCATATATAATACTAAAAAAAAACCAAGATGTTCCGATAAGCAACTACGAAATTTCAAGTTATTCTTGAAAGTTCAAGATCACTTCCTTCAATATTAATTCAATGTTTTTCAGCATCTAGGTTAGCATTAATTGGCATGTGAAGGTTACTAAATTTTGTATATTTTTAATAGTTATCAATTACAAGCGCAATTGAGAATTAAAACAGAAAAGGCAAGAAATAAGGCAGCATTTCCTGCATCTTGGCAGCAGGGGGAACCAAGTGTAAAGACAGTCCAGTCTTCACGGAACTTAACGCCACGTTTTGTGTGTGTAGAACAAGGAAATAAAAATAATTTAAATATAATTACTATCCCGAGTAGAAATCGAACGTACAACCTTTGCGTTTAAAATCACACGCTGTACTACTGCTTCGTGATTGCCTGGACTTAGAACGCAAATTTGAAAACATCTTGATAGAGTGTATTTAAAGTCATTTTTATTCAAGCCAACATGAATGCGAAAAAAAACTAACTGACGTTTTGGTAACTATTCTACCACTACTTGTTAAGGAGAGGTCGAATAGATGTTACCAAAACGTCACCAAAATGAGATTTGTGACCCTACTCTTCTTACTTTTGGTATTTTGCACATACCATGGACAGCAAAACGGACCAATAAGGCAATTCTTATATCAAAACCAAAATCTCTATTACCAGAGTTACTAACCAACACTCTTATATTATTGCCATACAGGTCGAAGACAACCTGATAATCTGGACAAATTGATTATTTTTCACAAAGTATTCGGTGGATGACTTTCAAGCTGATCTCCTAGCCGATGTTCTGACGTTGCTAAAGAGATTACTGTAGTTCCATTACTGAGGTATTAAGGCAAGCTGAATATAGAGCTCCTCCATTCTGGGTTTACCAGAAAGTATACATTTCATTAATAAGGAATACGACGCAGAATAAGAACTATAAAATAATAGAATGTCTTCTTCTACGTTCTTCTCACGTTCCACTGAATTTTCGAGACATTGCGTATTGAGTGGCATAACTAAACCCCACGCTTTGTCCTTTTAAGAAAAAAATATTAAATTTTTCGTTTCCCCCATTTACAATCGAACCCACAACTGTTACTCTTTAGTCACTGGGCTACGGCGGCCCCAAACATTCTTCTATAATTTTTAAAATTAGTCTCCTCACAGTACCTACAACGATAATGTTGCGTAATGGAACGACAAAAACATTGTTGTTTTTTTTTATCATAAAAATCCAAAGTCACGGTGTCAATGACATATATCTATTGATCAAGGTTTTTTGAAATCTGATGACAGAAATGTATGACTATACAGCATGTTGTTAACTTTCTAAAGGGGTTGTAAAAATAAAAAAATTAATTAAATCAAAATCAGCTTCACGCTTTATCCCGCGCACAGCTAGATTCCCCCTGTCTACCTAACAGGGGGAACCTAGTGTTAAAACACTCCGTCCCCCACTTTCCGCCGAATTCTGTAGGCATTGCGTGCTGAGTGGCGGAATTCAACGCCGCGCTTTGCCCAGACACCAGAGCGAAGAAATGGAAATATAAATTTAAATGAATACTTCATCTCCTCGAGTGGGGATCGAACTTACAACCAGTCGCGTTTACTGTCACACTTTGTGCCCCTGCGCCACGACCGGCCTCGAAATAATAAAAATATTTATAGCTAATGTTTTTTTTTACTTTAGATTTTTTTCACTTGGATTTCCATTATCTAATAAACAGATATCTATAAATATACTACCCGCTTCTCTCTGCCTACTCCGCTAGGGATACACCCCTAGAGATGAAGGTAAGTTAAGCTTATAACTATACTAATACTATAAAACTGATGTGTTTGATTGGTTAAACACGTTAATCTCAGGAAATATTGGATTGAATTAAAAAATATTGTTGTCTTGCATTGTTCACTTATATGATACATGGAACCTTCCTGAAGTACTTCACTTCATGGAAGGTTCCATGTATAAACACCCTGCTATTAGTGATAACTTCGTCAAAATCGTTTGCTTTCTCATAATTTGAAAGACCCAATCATGGTAGGGACAAAATCGTGTGACTGTACACGCGGCAGGTTGTGGGTTCGATTCCCACTCTAGGAAATGAAATATTTAATATTTTAATTTCCTCGGTCTGTAAGCTAGATAAAGCGAGAAAGAGTTCCGCCCCCGTAACACATGTGTCAATATATGAATTGTATACTATTGGGATATGGTAATTAATGATAGATGGAGATTCAATTCACCCTCACCAAAACAAATAGATATATAGGAGAGAAAAAAACATAAAACGGAGAACATAGCGAGGACTGGTGTAACTCTCCTTTATTTTTTTCTATTGTATAAAAATAGGTTATAGATAAAGTTTTTCTATGATTATTATCTCGTAGTTATAGTAACAATATTTATCTGTGTTGTACTCTGCATTATGTCGGCCTTCGTTTACCACTCCAGCAAATCATTTCAATTACAACGCTTTGGCAAGACAAAACGCCGCGTTGAGTCCCGTCACTCAACATGTAAAATTTCGAATTCGAAAGCGGAGAACAGAGTGTTTTAACACTACATTCTTTATACCTA
Organism: Heliconius hermathena; assembly: GCA_013403705.1. Classification (NCBI taxonomy): domain Eukaryota; kingdom Metazoa; phylum Arthropoda; class Insecta; order Lepidoptera; family Nymphalidae; genus Heliconius; species Heliconius hermathena. The sequence continues at coordinate 145,156 of JAAIXJ010001774.1, read as the reverse complement.
GGTAGAAACTGATTCTATTTACGAAAACAGACTACCTAGCTCGAAATTAGCTGTCGTGTTTATTCGCTAATCAACACAGCGCTATTACGAAGTAACCGCCCCTACACTTTAGTTTACACAATATTTTGAATGTTTCACCATAAATTACTGATATGATGTGTACAGAATGCAACCAAAATAAATATTGGATTTACTATTAATAAATGTATTAGAACCTACTTACTTTGTTTAACATAAATACTTTAATAATTGAGTGTAGATCATCAATATTAGGTATGTATTTTTAACAAATAGAGGTCAGTTGTGGCGCAGTGACACAAACTGTGACTATAAAACCGACTGGTTGTGGGTTCGATCCCCACTCGAGGAAATGAAATATTTACTTAAATTTATATTTCCATTTCTTCGCTCTGGTGTCGAGGCGAAGCGCCGCGTTGAGTCATGCCACTCAACACGCAATGCCTACAGAATTCGGCAGATAGTGGGGAACAGGGTGTCTTAATACTAGGTTCCCTCTGCCTACCCTGCAGTATGCGGGATACAGCGTGATGCTGATTTTTTTTTATTTTAAGCAAAAAATAATTTTATTCGCTTTTCCCTAATGTTCGGAGTGTATTAAAAGGAAGTTTATGTATGTTTATATGTGGGATTTTAGACGTAAAATGGGAAATACGGGATTTTTATCTGAATTTCAAGAAATTTCTTCTTTTTTCTTCCTCCTATGTTTCCTAAAATTCCCCAAATTTCAGCTTTTTAAATCCAGTAAGTAGTTCGATGAATCCACTCTCAGTAATAGTGCATATTATATAATATGTTTAAAATGACTAAAGCAAAAAATAAAAACAAAAAAAAATGCAAACTTTTCAAGAAAGTGATATAGGATATATTAATCGTATCATCGACGCTGGCAAAATTGCAAGCGGAATACTAGTTTTTTTTCAGCTTCATTCTGTATCCCATGGTAGACACAGGTGTAACAGTATGTACCTTGGGTATAAGTTAAAAATAAATAAATAAATAAAATAAAATATGCATGGCAATACACATAAATAACANTAATCTATATATATAAAAGGACTTGTGCTGACTGACTGAGGTAAGACGCACGCAGAGCCGTAACCGCTGATGGTAGAAACGTGAAATTTGGGCAGATGTTTATTTTCATATTCTGGACATCCACAAAGAAGGGAATTTGAAAAATTTTAACCCTAAAGGGATGAAATAGGGGTTGAAAGTTTGTATGGAATTTTTTTTTAATCTGTACCGATTTTTATAAAATTTGAAATTTAGACTCTTAAAAATATTTCTTTGAATACGTATTTCTTAGTTTTTAGAATTCACCCCCTAAGGGTGCAAATAAGGAGTTGGAAGTTTATATGGAAAAATCTTTAAAACGCCACCGATTTTTATAAGAAATTAAATTCAGACTGTTAAAAATATTTTATTGAACACGTGTTTCGTAGTTTTTTCGAATTCACCCCTGAGGGTGCAAATAAGCGAGCGAAGCTGCGCGCGCCCACTAGTATAAAATATAGGTTATAGTTAAAGTTTTTCTATGATTATTATGACCGATAGTTATAGTAACACTCAGTTTTCCACTCCACCAAATCATTTCAATTGCAACGCTTTGGCAAGACAAAACACCGCATTGAGTCCCGTCACTCAACATGTAAAGTTTCTAATTCGAAAGCGGAGAACAGAGTGTTTCAACACTACATTCTTTATACATAGGTAGAAACTGATTCTATGTACGAAAACAGACTACCTAGCTCGAAATTAGCTGTCGTGTTTATTCGCTAATCAACACAGCGCTATTACGAAGTGAACGCCCCTACACTTTAGTTTACACAATATTTTGAATGTTTCACCATAAATTACTGATATGATGTGTACAGAATGCAACCAAAATAAATATTGGATTTACTATTAATAAATGTATTAGAACCTACTTACTTTGTTAAACATAAGTACTTTAATAATTGAGTGATCTGTATCAATATTAGATATGTATTTTTAACAAGTAAAGGCCAGTCGTGGCGCAGTGGCACAAAGTGTGACTGTAAAACCGGCTGGTTGTGGGTTCGATCCCCACTCGAGGAGATGAAATATTTGCTTAAATTTATATTTCCATTTCTTCGCTCTGGTGTCAAAGCGAAGCGCCGCGTTGAGTCCTGCCACTCAACACGCAATGCCTACAGAATTCGGCAGAAAGTGGGGAACAGGGTGTCTTAATACTAGGTTCCCTCTGCCTACCCTGCAGTATGCGGGATACAGCGTGAAGTTCCCCACTTTCTGCCGAATTCTGGAGGCATTGTGTGTTGAGTGGCAGAACTCAACGCCGCGCTTTGCTTCGACACCAGAGCGAAGAAATTAAATATAAATATAAATAAATATTTTATTTCCTCGAGTGGGGATCGAACCCACAATCAGTCGATTTTGCAGTCACACTTTGTGCTCGTGCGCCACAACTGGCCTCAATTATTATATATTTTTTATGTATATTTTTTATATTATTGTTACATTAAATATTATTAAACTAGACGCAAATACATTAAATCGAAAGTTGTTTTTATTTGCAAAAGGTCATCGACCGCTTATCACTGACCTCAATATCACCGATATTTGTTATCAAATCTAATAATTTTGCAGATAAAACAATGGCTTGACCGATTCTAAATGCATATATACCGAAGTAAATATTTTTCTTATTTTGTATCGTCATACAAATTCAGCAAACGATACAGTGGCACGTTTTTCCACTTTTCTTTTCATATACGTATACGTTAAAATATTCTTATATTTCACACACATATATAAAAGAGAGCCGAGAGAGAGAGAGAGAGGGACCTAATAATAATATGTGAAAGGTAAAATTTAGCTTTGTGTAGAAGTCTTCTCTCTGTGCGTTCTCTATCGCATTTATCACAGAGAGTGTTCTGGGGAACTATTTGTCGTGGCTCCAGGCACCGAATTTTCAAAGTTACTACTATGTGGTTTCATGGGAACCTCCTTCCACGAGCCAAGCATATCTGGATAGGCTACCTAAGGCGGCGTTTCCAGGTCGATACGACCTGGACACATTCTACTTTAAAGGCCGCAACGCATCTGTAGCTCCTCTGTGTTGATTTAAAATCAAGTGACCAGTACTCTCATTTCCATAAAAAAATCACTACCTTATTTAGCTTTTCACATAAAGTGGGTAAGAGAGAGAGAGAGAGAGAGAGAGAGAACATAGAATTTAGATACAACAGGATACAGCGTAGAAACTGTAGAAGATTTAATGGATTATTGAATCGTTGACTAACTACCGGAAAAGACAATCGAACGAAATCGACAAAAAAAACTTTAGACATTTTCTTTTCCAAGTTAATAGTTTACTTCAGTTGTATATTTATTAAATATACATATAATAACTTAACTTAACTTAGCTTCACGCTTTATCCCTTGCGGGGTAGTCAGAGAGAACGAAGCGCTAAATGCTACGGTCTCTACATACCTCTTCCGCCTCGTCCACTGTCATCAACCTCTTCATACATGCCCTCCGGGAGGTTCTCAAGCTTTTTACGTGACCTTATATACATATAATAAGCATCGTAAAATGAGGCCGTCGTGGCGCAGGGGCACAAGTGTGCGGGGAATTAATTATCTTCATTTTCTCGCTCTGGTAGTAAAACAAATCTTGAAAATTTAAAAGTTTATGGAAAATGGAGTATCTTAACACTATTTTCCCTCTGCTTACTTTTCCATATGCGGTATACAGCGTCTAGTTTATTAATATTTAATGTAAGGTTTTTGTGACAGTGCTAGTGTTAGAGACTGTCGTAACGCAGTGGCACAAGCGTATGACTGTAAGCGCGACTGTTGTGGGTTCGATTTCCACTCGAAGTAAAGAATTATTACTTATTATTATTTTCATTTCTTCGTTCTGGTAACAAGGCATTGCGCGGCTTTGAGTTCCGCCATTCAAAATGACACTAAGTTGCCTGCCCTGGCTTAAGTAAATCCAATTTCATGATGAGTTTCAATCGCGACTTCAAGATCAAATATCCAATTTTTTTTATATTATATGTTTCTAAATATTTATAATTCATAGATTTTCCAATCCAGAAATCAGACGTTAATAACATCTATAATATAGTATGAACGATAACGCCAAAATCCTAAGATCAATGCCCTCTTATCACTGACATTAGGTTGACCGATAAGGTGACCCGCACGTGTGATTATAATTAGCGATACCTATTTTAATGTTTTGTAAAACTAGGTTTATCATGTTACTTCATCGTGGGACAGTTTGTATGGATAGTGACTGGTTTCTCCGTTCTCTACTCTATTTATTACTTTACTGTAACGCGCTGTACTTTTGATATATGCATATCGTTTTGTAGAGTCCAGTATTTTAATACTTAAGTTAAAAAACACATATTTTGCTAAATTATTTGAAAATGAATTTAATACTATTTTTTACCTTCACCTGTCATCACGTATAACAAACAATGAGATAGTGAAAAGATAGTTAGCACTTTTCGCCAAAATTCAAAACATTGTGTGCCGAATGTCGGAACCTTCTCGCTATTACAGTGATACCATGTTCTACTACACCGCTATATAGCCCAACACTTAGATTTCATAGAAAAAAAGTGTGAAATAAAACAAATGTATATTTACATAAGTCCAAAATAGGACCTGTATTTATTAAAGTTATCAAAGCGTTACCTACTCCCAATCGTTCCGTCCTCTCTGACAACCCCGATAGGGATAAACAACACGTACCTCATAAAAAAAGTGTAAATTAAAAGAAATACTTACATAAGCATGATATAGAACCTGTACTTTTTAAACCATAGCATTAGATTCCGTCCTCTCTCGCTTCTTGTTAGTGATAGCGCGTGAAGTTGTAAGAAAAGAAGGGAAGAAAAAATAAAATAACATAAGATATGGTTTCCAAGGGGCATGATACCAAATAATGTTTATAGTGTAGCGGTTAAGTTATTCATGGGATCGACACGTGCCCGATAGAGTAGGACTTCCCTGTGAAAAGGGACTACTGATAACATGTTTTAGGGCTAAAACTGCAAATAAAGAATATGTTACTATTGTAACTCGATTTTGATGTAAGTTGAACGAAGAGGTGGTTACGCGGCGTTAAGCTCCACTATTTAACACGCGATACCTTGAAAATTTTGCGAAAAGCAGAGAGTACTATTTGCAGATTACTGTGTAAAGCTATAAAAAGGAGTTGGTAGTAGGTTCTTAGGCTTGCAACGTATATAAGCTGTTACAAGCAAATAAGAATTTCGATGTGGTTCGATAAGAACTTATGGTTTAGTTGGTCAGAGTGCTTTTTCCGAGAGGCGCGGGTTTAAATCCCGCTTCACAATGCTCCGTTTAATTTTTTTTTATGTTTTCTAAAAAAATTTTTCTATCCTAAATGTGGAACACTTTAAAAACTTTAAAAAATATTTATAGCAGAAACCAGAGGTGAAAGCTAGTTAATAATAATTTCATATATTATAATTTAACCATTTAAACGAAATAAACCGCAGAGCCAAGTTTAGTAGATAATTAATTAATTAAATATAACAACTAAACTAAATATCCTATTACCTTTATTGTTTTGTTATGATAACTGATATTTGTGTTTACTGTTAATTATGATTAATTTAAATGATGAGGCCAGTCGTGGCGCAGCGGCACGAGGTGTGACTGTAAATCCGACTGGTTGTGGGTTCGACCCCCACTCGAGGAGATGAAATATTTATTTAAATTTATATTTCCATTTCTTCGCTCTGGTGTCGAGGTTAAGCTCGGCATTGAGTTCTGCCACTCAACACGCAATGCCTCCAGAATTCGGCAGTAAGTGGAGAACGGAGTGTCTTAACACTAGGTTCCCTCTGCCTACACTGCTGTGTGCGGGATACAGCGTGAAGCTGATAAAAAAAAATTAAATGAACATTAAAATATTTTAACCACAAATTGAGGACGTCGTAGCGCAGGGGCACAAACGTTGTGGCTTCGATTCCCACCTGCGACAATCATTTTTTTAATATTTTCGTTTGTTCGCTTTGTTGATTAGACGTGGCGTTAAGTTTCGGTAAAAAATTGCACGATACGTGAACGAATTGATGACACATTCTTAAGAATAATTTTAATACTCTTCTTCCTTCCCATAATTGTTTGCACCTACAATTATTCGAATTAATTACTATATTGAAACTGTTTTCCCAATGGAAGACAAAGTACTGCGTTGAGTTCCGTCATGCAACATACAATATCTTGAAAATAGAGCGGAAAGTAGAGAACTGAATTTCTTAACACTAGGCTCCCTCAATCTACCCTGCCAAGCGGGTGTATTTTTTTAAAAGTGTATTTTTTTATAAATATAATATTTTCGTAGTAAGGGTGGAAGCCCCATACAACCCTTCCAGAGGGCATGAGGACGAATAAATAAGTGATGTCAATCAAACCTAGCTGACGTAAGCAACTGTTGTTACAAAGTTTTATTTTGTTACTAATATTTTTTGGTGTGGGTTCGAATTCTTACATTGGTTTATTTACGATTATAATATTAGAAAAACCGGTCATGTGCGAGTCGGACTTACGCAGGAGGGATTTCCATCTCTAACTATCATGGTTCCTGAGATATATCTTGGTAACAGAAAGATAGACAGACGTACGGCTCAATAATCTCTCAATAATAGTGTCCCGATTTACCCTTTGGGTGAGTAACCCTATAAAGACCGGGAAATATCTCGAAAATGGATACCCCTGGTAACCAGAGTGTCTTAACACTGCGTTCTGCCTTTGTCATTAACTAGTTAATTTCTAATGGGGATCGGACCCACAAATATTATGCTGACAAGTGATAGGTAAAGAAAAGAGAGTAAAAATCAAGAGTCAGGTGAAATATAGAAAAGTAGTATCTAAAATACAAATACTTACATCTATCTATATGTAAGTTGAGGCCGTTGTGGTGCAACGGCACAACATCCTACTGTATGTGTAACGGTTGTGACTTCTATTCCTACTCAGTGAAATTAATATTTTCCCGTTTCAGTAACATGGAAACACACAGCGTTGAATTCCGCCACTCAACACACAATGTCTCAAAAATAAGATGGTGCATAAGGAAGGCAATGTCTTAACACCAGAAACCCTCTGCCCACCCTGCCATGCGGGATACAGCGTGAAACTCAAAAAAAAAAAACAAACCCAAAACTTCCGGTCATCAAATCTACGATGTGATAATAAAAGGTTTAAGTGAAAAGAAATGTATAAATGAAGCTTAATTAAAAACATTTTGAGCTTTCGTCATGGTTGATTACAGTCGGCCGTAAAAACTTGAAATGACGTACACACCGTACTTAACCGGGGGATGGGTGCTATTTGTTCTGGTGTTAAATGAAAGGGAGGTTTTTTTAAAATAGAAAAAAAAAATCTTAAATTTATATAATATAATCATTTGGTTTATAGATTATGTAAAATAATAAAAATATAAAAAAAAACCTTCACGCTGTATCCCACATACAGCAGATTAAGCAGAGAGAACTTAGTGTTGAGACACTCCATCTCTATCTCCCGCTGAATTCTGAAGGCATTTCCCGTCCCTCTGCCTGTGTGCGGGATACAGCGTGAAACTATAAAAAAATGTAAATAGTATACCCATTATAGTTATCAGGGAGCTGATCTTTAAATTATACAATTACAGATACAATCAATAGATAAGATAGATAAACCAGGTGAAAATAACACGGTTCTGACCAAAATGAGCGGAAATATAGCAACAGATAATCATGGAGTTAAAAAGTAAAAATTGTAGGATAAATATATCTTGAACTATAATAACTGATTTATTTTCTAAAGGCCGTCGTGGCGCAGTGACACAGATTGTAGCTGTAAACTGTGAGACTGTGAGTTTCGTTCCAACATGGAGAGATTAAAATCACATTCGTCGCCTTTACAAAATACATAATATTACGTAATTTTAGTAACAAGATAAAATCACGACGTTGAGTTCCGCTACTCAATTTACAATTTCTCGAAAAGTTCGGCTGGAAGTAGGGGACGGAGTATCCTAACAATAGGTTCCCTTTGCCTACTCTGCTATGCGGGATACAGCGTGATGCTATAAAAAAAATTACATACTCTCTGGTTAAAAATACAATAACACAGTTATAATAACATCGCTTAAACCTTTCAAAGTTCAAATCCATTATTATGTTAAACAGGCGTCCTTAGATTGCACTTTTTGTGCATTCCCACCGAGCACATATAAACAGGTCGGTGTTCGTTTCTGGAAAATTTTCCACAGCGCAGTATATTCAGAAAGTCAAAACTTAAAAATATATTTTTTTATTATTTTAAATTGAAAGATTTTGACTTTGAGTAGTTTCTATTTAATATAACTACATATATATTTTTCAGGTTGTCGCTGTATCCCTCATAGAAAGGTAAGCAGAGGGAACTTTGTGTTAAGACACTGCGTTAGAATTAAGATATTTATGATACCATAATTTCCATTTTTTCGCTTTGGTGACAAAGCGCGGCGTTGAATTCCGCCACTCAACACGCAATACCTCCAAAATTCTACGGAAAGTGAGGAACGGAATGTCTTAATAATAAATTTCCTTTACCTACATTGCTATGTGCGGGATAAAGCGTGATGCTGTCTTATTTTTTTAAATAAAATAAGGTTTGTCTCCTCTCTACTCGTAACTATAAATACGACAAGTTGTCGATTATATTATATTCTCGCTCTGGTAACGAGACAAAACACGGAGATGAGTTCCATTACATCACACGCAAGCCTTCAGAATTCGATGGAAAGTGGGGGAATGGAAATGTCCTAATGGAAACGGAAAAGCTCAACGAGTAGGTTCCCATTTTCTGCCGCCAGCTATGAGCGGAATACAATGCTACAACAAAAAAAAACCAAAGAAAAATTCACTTAGTTCACTGATTTTTCTACACTACAACCGCAGAGCACAGCTTCAGCTTTCTTACGTAGATAAAGTTAAAATATTATCGTCGACGATCGAAAGAGCGAACGAATGCTCTAATATATTTCGGAAAACAACGTTCCATTTCTCCGTCCCGCTCTCCGCCCACCCTCCGCCCACGCTTGGTAGCTTAAAAATTTAATAGAAACTTTAGACATTGACTTGACTCGGGTTGGAATATTCGTTATTTCGATTAAATATTCCCTTTATGATATATTAGATCAGATCTTTTATATCGCCGTGTGATCCCGNATTTCGGAAAACAACGTTCCATTTCTCCGTCCCGCCCTCCGCCCACCCTCCGCCCACCCTTGGTAGCTTAAAAATTTAATAGAAACTTTAGACATTGACTTGACTCGGGTTGGAATATTCGTTATTTCGATTAAATATTCCCTTTATTCTATATATCATATATTAGATCAGATCTTTTATATAAGGTTTTTTAGTTGAGAAAAATTCGTGTGATGAAATTATGAAATTTTTAGCTTTTACCTTGTGGCTTCCATAGTTTTTCTAGTTTCACGCTGCACATAGCAGGGAAGGCAGTGGGAACCTGGGACCCTAGTGTTGAGACACTCCGTTTTAATTAAGTCCACCACTCGCAACAAGCAATGACTCCACAAATTGGCGGAAAGCGGGGAGCGGCCCTGCCTACCCAACTACATGCGGGATACAGCGTGAAGCTGAAGGAAATTGTTATATTATATAGCATATGGCCTTCGGTAAATGGACCGTCCAGTGTAAAAAGAGTTTTATAATTCGAACCAGTACTTCCTGAGATTATCGCATTTAACCAAACAAACTCTTTTACTTTATATTATACTATTATTTTAGATAGTCTAGATTGTATAACTTTAAAATTAAATTCATACAGTATTTGAAACTGGAAGAGATTTGGGCTGACTAACTGCTACGTGTGGGTGCACATTCTGAATAACTTCAATAAAGTTGTAAAACCGTCGTTACGGAGGACTTCATGGCGCAGTGGCAGGGCGTCTGACCACTATGGTTTTTGGTTCTAGTATCACTCGGTAAAAAGAATTATCTATTTTATATTTTCATTTCTTTATTCTGGTAACAAGACGAAGTGCGGCGTTAAATTCCACGACTTAAATCACAATGTTCTAAAAGTTGAGAACGTCTTCAAAACTAAAAAAAAAAACATTTCAATTAAAATACAGAAATAAGAACTATTCCACCGAATGAAAAAAAAAGAAAAAAACGTTAAAAAACCAAACTAACGTTCGAACAATATAGAATTTCATTTACATATACACGACCAAATATTTTAACTTTAATAGTATAGAAAATTTAAACTGAAAAATTTAACCGTGTTTACAGCACAAAGGGGAAGCTATCAAAGGCTATAGGTACCTGAACGATACCTAACAGAATACTTGGCGTTGTTTACTCAGATAGTCTACTCAGTAGAATAGATGGGTAATTTCGAGTGTTATGTAAAACCTTCATAGAGAAGTAGATTTCGAGTGTAAGCGGTATGGATTTCCGGGGCAATGTAATATTTAATATTTTAACATCCTTGAGCCGCAACAATAAAGGAACGGAAATTGATCAAAATGAAGTAATACTTTAAGAATATCACAGAAAGAGGGGAACGGAAGTCTTATATTGGGAAACTGAGTGTTTAAACACTAGGCTCCCAGGTTCCCTTTGCCTATCCTGCTTTATGCGGGGTATAGAGTGAAGCTAAAAAAACATTTTTTTTTCTTGGGTCTGGTAAATCGAATCGCGACTTTAAATTGCATTACTGACAACGCAATGTCTTGGAAATTGGACTGAGAATGGGAAACACAATGTTTTGATATTAATATCTTTTTACCTTAAAAAATAAAATAAGTTTTTAAATAAAACATTTAAACAGGATTCATCGCGTATTTTTACTTTTATACATTTTTGAAAACGTGAAATAAGGCCAATCATGGCGGTTATGGGTTCGACTCCCACTCATTTTGAATTAATTATATAATATCGTCATTTTCTCGACATGGTAACAAGGCAAAACGCGGCGTTGAATACCACCATTCAACAAAATTTTGGAATGGGGAACGAAGTGTCGTGACACTAAGATCTTTCTGCTTTAAAAATAAAATAAATTTTTAAATAAAACTTTTAAACAGGATAAATCGTGTATATTTACTTTTATGCAGCTTTGAAAACGTTTAATAAGGGCGGGCAACCATGGAGCAGTCACAGAAGCGTGTCACTGCAAATGATACGGTTGTGGGCCCGATTCCCACTCGTAAGGAAAGAATTATTTAATATTTTCATTTTATCGTTATGGCAGCAAGGTAAAGCGCGACGTTTAGTTTCGCCATTCGACATGCAATGTTTCGAAAATTGGATGGAAAATGGGGATACCGAGGGGGGAGGGAGACACTCGGTTCTTCGCAAAAAACCTAATGTTTCCCTTTTGGTATCCTATTATATATGCAGAATACAGCATAAAGCTAAAACAGAAATACCATCCAGCACGATCTACATACATTGATTAATAGTATTAAAAATATTCAACTCCCAGCACCAACTTCGTAATTCTCCAGCAACTAGTAGTTATATAACGTAGCCAGCTAGCCGCAGAGCCAGGAGTAACAGTACAGCACTGTACAGAAGCCCCACATTGTTTCGCCCAGACGGTGGTAAAAAACGCTGCCTGCATAATTGAAAATGCCGAAAATAACAGCGATGGGCGGAATTCCCCGTAACTTTTCCACTACAAATTCTGAATATTTCTTTGCATTTTTATCGGGTATTCACCTTTTTTTTTTTTTTGGAGTTGGGAATGTTAAGTCTTTTTTTTGGGGTGGACGTCAAGTGAGGGTAGATAGATGTATGAATGTGAGGTCGTTGTGGCGCAGCGGCACAGTGTTTGACTCTAACCGTGACGGTTGTGGGTTCAAATCTCACAAGGAATTAAATCAATTAATTTCTTTGCGGGGAACGGAATAGGCTTAGACTAGGTTCCCTCGGCTTACCTTGCTATGTGCATTATACAGCGTGAAGCTAAAATATATCTACATACATACATCAAGGAGAATCCTTGGCTCTACATACAAACATACAATAATATAAATATTGTATGTATACTCTAAGCCTAATTCCACTTATTCCGATACCAACAGCCCCGCGCTTAACTGTTGTGACACGTCAAGAATCGAATCCGCACTTGGCAACCTGTCAAATGCGTACGTCCTCAATTGTTCCGTTCCGTTGTATAAGTTTTGCATAAAGAAAATTTTTCCATTTTACTCATGTAAAACAAAATTTTCTCGCGTTTCCGTTTGAATTCACACCAAGAGCTGGGTGTGACGGGATTTTATGGGGTGTCCATGGATGTGTTTATTGAATTTTCATTTTATTTTTATTTTATTTTGTTTCTTGTAATAAATCTAGAGCTTAATCATTTTCCGTTTATTTCAATAACATTGTAAAGTTGTCTAAAAATTAAATAAAATTAAATTGTCTAAAAATGATAGAAAATATATCAAATGTATGTCTGTCTGTCTATGCCACGGGCACAGGAGCACAAAGTGTGACTGGAAACGCGACTGGTTGTGGGCTCGATCCCCACTCGAGGAAATGATATATTGATTTAAATTTATATTTCTATTTCTTCGCTCTGATGCCAAGAGTGAGAGAGAGAGAGAGAAAGTAGTGACGCCGCTACTTCACTGTCCCGAGTAAAAATCAAACACACAACCATGTACAAGCGATCGCGCTCCCACGATGGCTTCGCTTATGAATGCAACTATCAATTATACTAAGATACTTCCCAGATTATACGTTTTATGATTACATTTTTCAAGAGGTATTATATTAATTAATATAAGTATTTATTTCATAACAAAAATAGTTGCTTTATGTAATAGAGGCCAGTTGTGCCGCAGGATCACAAAGTGTGACTGTTAAACTGACTGGTTGTGGGTTCGATCTCCACTCGAGGAGGTATAATATTTATTTAAAATTTATATTTTCATTGTCGTGTTCACGGTCACACGCTTGTGCCTGTGCCACGATTGGCCTAATCATTCAATAACATCAGCTTCACGCATTATCCCGCACACAGCAGGGTAGGCAGAGGGAACGTAGTGTTAAGACACTCCGTTCCGCACTTTCTGCCGAATTCTGGAGGCATTGCGTGTTGAGTGTCAGAACTCAACGCCGTGCTTAGCCTCGACCCCAAAGCGAAGAAATAACATATTTCTTGTAAATTAAATTATCCTTTATTTTAAAAACTCAATCACCCCCTACTACCGTCGTTGAATAGTTCCGCGGCTGTCAGTCGGTATTGAGCTAGATTTATTATTTTTATTATTGTTTCGAGAAATGCAGACTGCCTCTTTTATACCCGGCTTAAGTTATGACGTGGTGTGGCGATAAAGCATTATTGCTGGACTAATAAGTAGTATGGGCGGTCTGACTGAGAAGCGACGGTTGTGAGTTCGATTCTCACGAGGGAAATATTTAAATTATTCTTAGTTCGTGACTTTTGTCAGTTTTACAAACAAAAGGTGGTATTCTACCACTCTCAGCTTTTTTATTATTACTTACTAAATAATATAAATCGTGAAAATGTTCTGTATATTTCGTATTATTTGTACTGATTTCGTTATTAAAAATGTATCTGCTCGAGTGTCTATGATTTGTTATCAATTTGTCTTCATATTGAATTCTTTGATTGGTCGGTTCCCGTAACTTATTAAAACATTATGTATGTTCCGTCTCTTAGCTCCTAGTAGGTGGCGGAACCCAACCCTGTATTTTTATATAGGGGGCACATCTAGATCATAACCATTACTTTCTAGTTAAGGNGTTAAAATAGTTTCATTTAAAATGTGTAATAATCGTGAAAATCAAAGAACTTATTCTATAGTAATAATCGAGCATAAAATAAATATAAAATATTTCCATTTTCTTTACTCTGGTATTGAGACCATGGCGCAGGGGCACAAAGTGTGACTGCGACCGCGACTGGATGTGGGTTCGATCCCCACTCGAGGAAATGAAATATTTATTTAAATTGTTGTTTCCATTTCTTCGCTCTGATGTCCAGGCTAAGCGCGGCGTTGAGTAGCGGAAGGGGGAGAACGGAGTGTTTTACCACTAGTGGCGTCGTGACGCAAAAAAAAATCGAATCCACTACATTCAAAACAACAAAATTTAACAGTATTTCCGATATGGCGACAAATTTGCGTAAATATTAGAGCCAGGAGAGCTGGAAGACCATCGTATTGGATCATAAACTCAAATTACTAAGAGCTATTGAAAATCCTTCCTTGGGGACTCTTGAAGTGTCCTTGGAATTATATTATGGTGGTGGAAGAAATTTCTTTGTTTATATCACTGTGGGTACAGTCATTATGTTTAATTAGTTTATGAAGGTGTTTATGTAGGTTTTATTTGAATACTTTCATTTCTACGTTCTGGTAAAGCATAAAATGCTGCGTTGAGTTCCGTCTCTCAAGTAGAAAACGGAGTGTCTTAACAATATTCTTATCTACTTTGCTATATGCAGGATATAAAGTGAAGCCAACAATACACTCTTCTGGTCACAAAATAAAAAAGAAACAAAACTGAAGGAAGGAAATGAACATATTAAATATTGCCTCAACTGGGAATCGAACCCAAAACCAGTCGTGTTTACAGTCGCACGCTTGTGCCGCTGCGCTACGACTGGCCTATTTATTCATAGTTATAACATACAAAATATTATTAACTTAACAGTTAGTATTTTATAACATAATCAAATCTATTTAAATTTATTTGAACCGGGATCCTTTACCCTTATACTCAATTCCAGTCAACAATCAAGTCAAATGTTATTATATAATTTATAGAATACCAATTTATATACTTATATTATTATCAGATTTTTTAATTGCTCACAAGTCAAAACATAGATGTATAAACAACTTTATGATGGCCATTAGCTTGTGTAGTGAAAGGATTATAAGTTACTATTAGCACAATGGTTGATTACTGTGAATATAGAGGCAGAGGTCGTAGGTTTGAATTTTCGTTTCAGTATTATTACATATAGGTATTGTAGGAAACTGAGTGTCTTAACACTGCATGAATGTATATAGTGAATATATTATTATATATGGTATGTAAGAAAGTTCACTTTTGCTTCTTTATTCCTTTGTGAGCTGAAGAGTAATTTTAAGGCTAGGTAGGTAGGGGTAATTTATTGTTAAGACATATTCATTTTCTATTTTAAAAACGGAACTCAACGCCGCACCTTTGTATATTATTAGATCGAAGAAATGAACATATTCAAGAAATACTTTGTATTATATTGTATGTAAATTATGTAAGAAAAATACAAGATACTATTTAACAAATCAATCATCCAACTGACATTAGGGAGGTTTAAAATTGAAAATTGTTTGAGTAATTATGCATTTAATTGGTTAAAGGCGCTAATCTCAGAAAATAATGATTCAAATAGAACAAATATCTGCGTAGGGTAGCCCATTTATCGAGATTTGCCCAAGGAAGCGCTGGTTGGACGTTGTGATGCAGGACATCTAATCACCGAGGACGCTAAAGACCATAAAAGGTGGAGTAGGTCTAGTAGGAAGGCACTCCCTGGCAATAGCTGGGATTAATGCCAGGAAGAAGAAAAAGAGGAGTCCATTTATCGAGGAACACCATAGGCTATACCTGCGGTTACCCTAGGCATTTAGAATATATCATGTAGCGTAAACAAAGCTTAGTTATTTTCACTTAACCATCCGATTAAAGTGACAAGTTTTTATATATCGGATTCGAAACCACAACTATCGTAACCACTTCCCCACTGCGCCACGACGTGTACAATGTTTAGCATTAAAATGAAATATAATAACATTAAGTCAAAAATAAACATCGCCTGTCCTTCGCCAAGAAGTTCAACGTACGATACCCGTAGAGCAGTCCATATGTATAGGTACAAGTTATAAACTTATGATCAAAAAATCTGCTTTATGCTGTATCCCGCACACAGCATGGGAGCCAGAGGGAACCTAATGTTAAAACACTCCGTTCCCCTCTTTCCGCCGAAATCTGGAGGCATTGCATTTTGAGTGGCGGAACTCAACACTGTGCTTTTGCCTTTTGGTGCCAGAGCTAAGAAATGAAAATATTAAGAAATAATAATTCATCCTCCCGCGTGGGGATCGAACCCACAACCGTCGCGTTATAGTCACACCCTTGTGCCATTGCGCCAGGACGGTTTCCACAAGATTTATTTCACATAAAGAATATAGAACTAGATATATAACCTGGGTATTACAGAAGAAGAATGAAAGACAAATGTGTGTCAAGATTCGGCCTTTCCGAGTAATATGCTTGGGACCGAAAACGAATATTTAATATTTTTATTTGGTAAAGACGGGCAGACGCTCTGGTAAAGACGCAAAATGTGAGGTTAAGTTACGCCACTCGACACGCAATACCCCTAGATATCAGTGGAAAATGGGGAACAGAAGTGGCTCAGTATGGAGTGGTTCAAGTTCACAGAATAATAGGTTCTAGCGACGAAGTCACAATGAAAATGTAGAAGAACGTGTTCAGGTGATTTGAGCACGTTGAGAGAATGAGCGATGATTTTTTTTGAATGTTTCAACAAAACATAATTCATGCAGGAAGAGCATATTAGAAGTGATTTCAATCTCCATCCACAACCTTTGAATCTGAACCCACAAGCGTTGTGCCTACAATCAGAAGCTGTTCCATTGAACCACAGTGCCCTCAATCAAATTTTTATTAAATTTAGACATTAAAGTTTACCAATTAGGCCTATTTAAGTCTCATATCTATATACATATAAATAATAGGTTTAATAGTAAGCACATCAATATTTCGAATCCGCTACCACTTGCACCACAATAAAAGATAGCACAGGAGTTATCGCGATCAACTGTCAAGGTGTGAGCTAGCAGACGCGGCGACGACGAACGTACGATAAGGCTATTTATTTATTTTTTCTATACAAAAATACATTTATATGACACTTAGATATCGCGAATTTTGATTAAGATTAAAGGTCTTAATACTAGATTGCCTCTGAATATCCTGATATATCCAACGTGATGCTAAAAAACAGGGAAAAAACCCCATTTTTGCCTAAAATATCACAACGTTACAGTAGTAAATACGTATTTTTTTTATTTTTCGCTTTTCTTGACGAGGTATCTGGGAGCAGAGAAAACTTGGGAACCTACTCCAGAATTCCGCTCTCTTTTAGATGCTTTCGTTTCCCACTTTCTGGAGAACTGAAAGTCGCACAAAGTGGAAAAATAAAGTAACGCATCGCAACGTTTAGAATAAAAAAAATAAGAGATTGGAAGATGCACACAAGTAAATTTAAGAGTGGGTTTTTAACATAACATCCTAAATTTGTATATATACAATTTTTATTTTTTTTTAATTTCAAGGTGTTGCCCGCATATATAATAGCAGAGTAAGGGAGTTATAATATTCCGTTTCCCAGTTTTCCTTTATTTTCGAGATATTATGTGTTGAGTAGCGGAACTCAACTAGAGCGAAGAAATTAAAATAACTCATTGCCTCAATCGGGAATTGAACCTACAAACGTCTCGAGGAACGGAGTGACTTAACAGTAGGTTCCCTTTGCCTACACTACTGTGTGCGGCGGCTAGCATTCGCATTTAGAATCAGCTGTTTTCCCACTTCGCTACAACGGCCTTAACAATAAAATATAGAAAATATATTATTGTGTATTTATACAAGTAAATAAAATATTAATAAGAAATTATGTGTAGTATTTTATTATTTTCCTTAATTTTCACACGATAAAAATCTAGATAGGTACATTTTTATTGCAAATAACTAAAGTTTTACGGCTTATGGTTTAAAAAAATATATTTTCATTGAAGACTGGTTAAACTTCATATATATTTTATAGGAATTATAAGTTAATGCCAGTTGCGGCGCAGGGGGCCAGGCGTGCGATTGTAAACGCGACAGGTTGTGGGTTTGATTCCCGCTCAAAGAAATGAAATATTTTATATTTTTATTTCTTCGCTCTGGTAACGAAGGTAAATGGCGGCGTTGAATTTCGCCACTCCGTTCCCGTTAAGATTCTCAACACGCAATGCCTTTAGATTCGTCGAAACAATTTTCGACGAATGTAAAGGGAACAGAAGTGTCCTAATGGAAAGGGATCTATCTTAAAACTATTTCCCCTCTGCGTACCCTCGCTGGCGGTAGCGTACGGGATACAGCGTAAAGTAAAAAAAAATTCTGCTTAATACTTATTTAGAAAACGTATAAAAATTTGAACGTAGCGGGACTCGAACCCGCGCCTCCTGGAAACCGACCACCGACCGACTCTGTCGTTTAAAAATTATTCTGCTTTTCTAATTTTATTCTTATTATAGATATATGTACTAAATATTGGAATCCAGCGCTGTATATTACGGAACCAGGCGACAGCTGTAATAAATCTAGACAATCCCCCACGCGGGATTTGATTTCACAACCATCTTGTGCTATATTACTGACAAATGATCACTATTTTAATCTCTTACTGTATTCTGCTTAGAAAGAAACTTATACATATGTTTATAATATATTCACTTTTCTCAACGCCGTACTTTCTTTGATGACATTTAAAAAGACATATAATTTTTTTTTCATTCGCAATTTGTCTTGTTAGGCAATGAAAATACTAAATAATTTCCTCGAGTAGGAATTGAACCCACTATCGCGCTTACAGTAGCACGCTTGTGCCTGTGCACTACGATGGTCTCATTTATTGTGGATTCGATCTCCACTTAGTAGAACTATTATTATATATAATATTTAAATTATTTTAATTTCCTGCTGTAATAGACAACGTGCAGAGTTAAGTTTCACCACTTAACGAAAATATCCCAAAAATTGGGCAGAAAGTGGGGTCTGGGTGTCTTAACATTAGGTTTCTTCTACCTATCTTGCAATGCGAAAAAAAAAAGTTTAATTGTTTATTTTTTCTTTTTTACGAAGATAGAAAATCAAATCAATAAAAAATTGCCTTTTTATCTTAAACTAGTTAAATTCAGTATAAGATAATATATAACAGTATAAGATAATATATAACCTGTTTATTATAAATCCTGTTTCTTATACTTTAGTAAGTACTTTTTATGTACATTTGTGTTTTTCCATACAAAAATGTAATATTACAAACTGTTATGTAAATTTTAAAAGTTTGGCTATCACTGTTGATAATAAACTTATAGCAGCGTAGGCAAAAACAAATAGTGTTGAGACACTTCGTTGCCCTCGTATCGCCAAATATTCGAGACATTGCGTCTTGAGAGGCGCCACTCAGCGCCACGTTGTCTCCTTACCAGAAAAAAAATTAAATTCATTGCCATAAGTCAGAATCGAATCCTCAACCGTCGGGTTTACACTCACAAACTGTGTCACTGAAAGCAACCTGTATCTCTGCCTTCAGAATTTTGCGGAAAATGATTTACGAACGGAACGAAGTGCCTTAACACTGGGTTACCAGATTAAAACTAGACTGCCTAATTAAAAAAAATATGACGAATTCTTTAAAAAAGGTTCTCGCAGTACCCCGATTTTTAAGTATATTGTGATATAACATAAAAAATCAAATCAGCTTCACGCTGTATCCCCCACACTTTAGGGTAGGCAGAGGGAACCTAGTGTTAAGACATTCCGTTCCCCACTTTCTGCCGAATTCTGGAGGCATTGCGTGTTGAGTGGCGGAACTCAGCGCCGCGCTTTGCCTCGACACCAGAGGGAAGAAATGAATATATAAATGTAAATAAATATTTCACTTCCTCGAGTGGGGATCGAACATACAACCAGTCAGTTTTACAGTCACACTTTGTGCCTCTGCGCCATGACTGGCCTCAATGGGCCCGCTGCCTTGACGAAAGCCAGTCGCCAAGCTGGTCTATCTCAGTGCCGTTCAGATGAAGCCTGCGGGCTTGCTCTCAGCCAGAGACGTTACTCTCCGTGACTCTCCCTGCCCATAGTGACTCAGTCACTCCCAGATGATGCCTCGTTCACGTTAATATAACGTAATGTTTATAATTTTAAACGCAAGTCTAGCACATACAAGGTCAAGTAGCACATAATATTATGATTACATTTGCCGTTGAACGTAATTACAACAGTTTACTACAAATAACAACTAGTAATAACTAATCGGTTAAAACTAGACCTAACCGGTAACAGCCGGTCGTGACCGGTTAGCACCGATTATTAGATCAATTATTATTTTTTTATTATTATTTAACGATTTTAAAAAATAAATTTCGTTTAATATGTTTTAAGTTATTTATATATATCGTAATACTATGTTTTACGTCGGTGGTGTGTCATATTTTTTTTTCATATTTAATATTAGGGTTCCGTAGCCAAAAGATACGGAATACGGCTAAAAATATAAATGTAAAAATATGTATATATAAAAATTTATAAAATGGGACCATATTACCAAGACTTTGTTGTCCGTCCATCAGTTTGTCTGTCTGTATGCCTGTACCTCTCATCAGTTTGTGTTCTATAAACAGTGATAGTTAAAATACAGTACAGTTGAATATTTAAAAATGATACATTTCTGTTAGTACTGTTGCAAATAATATTAAAAAAATAATAAAATAAGGATTTAAGGGAGCTCCCATACAACAGACATTTTTTGTTGTTGTTTTATTTGATATTGATAAAGGAAACAGACATTCGAAATATTCACAGAATATTTAATAATATATTAAAGAAAAATATAGTAATAATAAGTTTTAATAGTTGCACAATTCATATGAAATAAACAACTATTATTTTAGATAAGTATAGACACTCTCTTAGAAATATTGCAATTTTTGTCATACTAAGTTCAATTTCGTGTAGGTCACGTTTAGAATGGATTATTGACATTTTGAGGCGAAAATGTCGATGTATGTACCTATAGGCTCTTTCCAAATTTAGGAATATCTATTTCTCCGTCACGTTATATACTTGTTTATGTTTAGCACTGTATGTATGATTATATTTTTATTATTATTATTTTTATTTAGCTTTACGCTGTATCTCGTTCGAGGAAATAATTAGTTAGGACTTCCGTTTCCCATTTTCGCCGATTTCTCGATTTTTTTTTGTTGAGTGGCGGTATTCAACGCCAGGTCCACGTTATCAGAGTGAGAAAATGATAATATTAAACATTTCATTCCTCCAAGTGGGAATCGAATCACAAATGTCGCATTTTCAGTCGCAGGCTTGTGCTCCTGCACCACGATGGTCTTAATTACATATATATTTTATCTAAATATATTATTTATAAGCAAAAAGTTATCAAAATATGTTACTTATTAATAATCTATTATTTTAAACAAATATTGTGAGAAAATATTTACAAATTTCATAGCTAAAAACAGTTTTGACTGGATCTCTTTTCACATACGTATTTTTATTATGTAACATTATCTCTTTATTTCCATAGAACCTCTTCCGTGTATCCTCGATATAACGTGACATTAGAGGATTGATTGGTACTCTCGGAACGCCATAATCAAATAACAAAAGCATCTTTATTATATAAATAAAGTTCACGCTGTATCCCGCAGTCAGCAGGGTAGTCAGAGGGAACCTAGTTTTAAGATACTCCGTTCTCTACTTTCCACCGAATCGCAGAGGCAATCGCATTCGCGTGCTTAGTAGCGGAACTCAAGTCCCCGCTTTGCCTTTGAAAATATAAATTTAAATCAATATTTACTTTTTTCGAGCAGGGATCGAACCCACAATCAGTAATCAGTCACGTTGACAGTCACACTCTTGTGCCCCTGCTCCACGGCTGGACTCTTTATTATATCTGTTGTAGAATAAAAATAAAAATTTAAGTATTCATTATCATAGAGGAAGGTCACCTACAAAGCAAGAGAACCAGAAGCATACACGCATGCTCTTGTATGAAGAGGTTGATAACAGTGGACAAGGTGAAAGAGGTATGCAGAGATTGTAAATTCTAAAGGATGCGATGTTTTTTACATGTATTTTGCTTTTAAATTATCTGAACACTTAAGTCTGTGTGGGTAATACATATACCTAATTAAGGTATTTTGTCAATCTGGCTAAATAAACCTGCTCTTTGAAAAGTAGAAAGTGCTAAATTCTATTCAAGACAGCTTTACGCTTATTAGTAATAGCATAAAAAAAGAATAATTACGTTTTGAGAGACGTAACTTAACTCCGCATATTGTCTCATTACAAATCTAAATAAGAAACTGAATATAACTTAACCTTTAAAAAGCTTATCAATCTTATAAAAATAGGTCCCAGATAGATAAACTTGAGACTCGGAAGCCCTTAACCCGTCGATCCGAGTGGGAGAGAATAAATATTTATTACATGGTACGATGTATGGTACAAGTTGTTTAAATATAGCGTTTTTTGTAGTACTCTACATTCTTTATATTTGTCTCTGTTCTTGCTTCTATAGGTACAGAGTGTGAGTAAAATAAATAATAATAAAAATGATTAATATATTTTATGATAAATAAGATTTTGTTTTGTAGCTTCACGCTGCATCTCGCATGTAGTAAGGTGGGCAGAGGTTATTTAATGTTAAAGCACTTCGTTTCCTACTTCTCATCCAATTGCAATTTCAGTTTCACACCTCCACGCGATCTCTAGAATAAATAAATAATATTGACAGACGGTTAGCAGGACGACTAATGGAACCTAAAATGGTTTCGTTTTTTAGTTTTGATACTTCTAAAAAATCTATATTTAAATATATAAGATAAAAATTATACAGTCAAATATTTATCAATTATTGAGTTTCTATAAAAGTCCCTCTCTAGAAATATGTGGTGATCTTTGTATATGTAAGTGATCACCGCCGCCTATGGCCCCGTGTAGCACTAGAGGAGCTATACGCGCGCTGCCTGCCTTTGAGGTGGAGATAGGTGTGTAACACTGTCGCAGGAAGGCCATCTCAATCTCAAAAAAGTTGGACTGTGTCTTTTTATACAAAATTAAATGGCTAAATTAAATATGTACAATAATAAATACGTTTAATGACATGTCGAGTGCCTTAACATTAGGTTCCCAGCTCCCCTCTGCATACCTTACTATGAACGGGTTACAGCGTGACGCTAACAAAAAAGAATTCAATAAAAATTAAAAAAAAAACAACAACGAAAACTCAAATTGACCCTGAGCTCACAACATGTACCAAACACAAAGAATACATACAAAATCTATTTGCGAATCAAGATCAGGACGGGATAGCAATTGTCCGATGCTATCTCACACGAGGCCTTGTTAATTGCTTGTGTGGCTATTAATTTGTGTAAAGATACATTATTCGGTATTCATGGATGGAGTGGATCGGCTATAAATAACTTATTATTCATTTAAATGTTTTAATGAGGACGTTACGGTCGTGGTGGAGGGGCACAAGTGTATGTAAATGTGACTGGTTGTGTTCGATTCCCGTTCGAGGAAATGGAATATTTTATATTTTCATTTTTGCGGCATTGAGTTCCGGCACTCAATATGCAATGCCTCCAAAATTTGGTGGAAAATGGGGATAAAAATGCAAAGTAAATAAGGTATGGATTCAATTTCCACTTAAGGGAATTTTAAGTTTCTCGCTCTAGTAACAAGATATAACGTTTGAGTTCTGCCTTATCACTCCAATAATATCTCAAAGATTAGGCGGTGCCTAGAGACCGGAGTGTCTCAACACTAAATTTCATCAGCCTCCCCTGTTAAAGAACCAAACATACGGTGAGCTGAACGACATAAATATAAGCTAAACTGGATTTTTTACCAATCAATCTTAATATTTTTTTGTATGTAACTAATTTGTTCGCCGCCCATACCTCATAATTGAGTTGCAAGTGTTTTTTATTGACATTTATATAAAACTCAATGTGTGGTGCATTGACCGCACAAAATACGCCTTTGCGTATCGTCTAGACGGATAATTATGAAAATACTGTGACATATATGACGTTTTGTACTAAACTTGTGTGTAGGGTGTCCATCAAATCAGCTTCACGCTTTATCCCGCACATTGCAGTGTAGGCAGAGGGAACCTAGTGTTAAGACATTCCGTTCTCCACTTTCCGCCGAATTATGGAGGCATTGCGTGCTGAGTGGTGGAACTCAACGCCGCGCTTTGCCTCGACACCAGAGCGAAGAAATAAAAATATAAATGTAAATAAATATTTCATCTCCTCGAGTGAAGATCGAACCCATAACCAGTCGATTTTACAGTTATGTATTGCCAACCAGGAATGGTCTGTCATGTCAAGCAATCGTACATTTTATCACTTTTCTTGTGGGGATCTGCGAGATTAAAAAGATGTACTAACGTGAACAAATCAACAACAATACACCACTTGAAGGAAGAAATTCAAATGATTATTATATCTATCTTACTAAATATTTGTAAATTTATTATAGAAAATTTCCATAAGTGCCACTGTTTGTGGACACCCTGTAATATGACGGAATTATATTAAAAATGTACGGAAAATATTATATGTTCTATTAAGATATGTAATGTAAAGATGTCTCTGTAGTTGTATGATGAGGCGGTAAAAGGTTTACTGATAGATTTTTCATAGTAAGATATTGTATACATTTGAACCTCCTTTTTAAATTTGGCTAAAAATATGATATGTAAAATTATATTAAGAGAGATACAGTGACATTTACTAATTTTTATTGATATTTTATTTATCTGTATCTGAGCACTGAGCTTTATCTTTATAACAACCTATTTTACTATAATAATATTATCGCAGGTAGGCATTTTTCTTTTACCCATCGTGCAAGGTACAGGTACTTTCTCGTTTGGCCTATATAGCTTATTTATCATTGGACGATACATCTAAATATATTAAACTCTTCTGTTAGTGAGTGAGTGACAGACGACGTGCAAATGAAACTACTGGATTAAGCTAAAGTCAAAGTCTAAATTTAGCCTAAAGATAGATTAAGAAGTGGTGCATCGAAATTCTTACTTTTTACATTAATAAGTACCATAATTTTAAGACATACATACATACATAATTTTACTTCTTGTATAAATTACATTTTCTCAGTCATGTAAAGTGTTTGTGTTTAAATATTGCTCTACATATAGATATGTTTATAAACAAACCCCCATAGTGATGTATTTAATATTCCGGTTATTCCTTAAATTGTCTCGTTCTGAAGATACAACGCCAACTACCTATTGTCTCTTAGGGAATTACAACAACGCGTGCATTGCCTATTACATGTAAACCACCAAAAGCCGACTCTATATCCTAAAAAATAAAGCCCAAATTCTATTAAATCTAAATTTGGTCATAACAAACGCAAACATTAACAAAAGTCGACTCTATGCTAGAAAAGTAGAGTCGATTTTTGAGTTTTGAGTTAAAATTTAAAGTCCTTTCTCTATTAGTGAAGTATCGACATTGGATAAAGGGTCTACCATTAATCGCGCGATAATATCGGTTTGGTAATCATGGATGGCTAAGCGATAGGCTAACGTGCCTTGTGTCGACGGACCTAATGCGAGGTGATAATTTGAGATGTGAAAGTTTTTATGTATGCAATGCAGTTTGTTCGATGCATTTTATGGTGGATGTTTGTATTGGACAAATTGGAGTGTCACGGTATTGCAAATGTGACATACTTGTAAGTATATGCTAAATTATTTTTCAGGGAAATTTGAAAATTGATGACAAATATATGGGTTTTTGATTTTTTTATTTTAATGATAAATTATGGTTTATAGTCTATATAGGACGGACGTGACGCAGGGGCACAAAGTGTGACTGTAAACGCGACTGGTTGTGGGTTCAATAACCACTCGAAGAAATAAAATATTTATTTAAATTTATATTTCCATTTCTTCGCTCTGGTGTAGAGGCAAAGCAAGGCACTGAGCATCGCCACTCAGCACGTGCCTCCAGAATTCGGCGGAAAATGTAACGGAGTGTCTTAACACTAGGTTCCCTCTGCCTACCCTACTGTGTGCGGGATGCAGCGTGAAGGCATCAATACGAAGCGCTGTGTTGAGTTCCTCCACTCAAAATTCAGTATCTCAAAAATTTGGCTAAAAGTAGAGAATGGGGAACTTGACTAACTTGGATCCCTTTTGCTATCTAGCTGTGTGTAAGATACAGCATGAAGCTATAAAAAGGAGCTAATCCTTCAGTGTCTTCACTAATTTCACGGTGTAGGTAGAATAAGTTTCTAGTGATTTATTTCTCCGACATTTATCTTATATTCACCTATCTTAGTGACATAACGTGTTTAATGGAGCCAGTTCCATCATTTCCAGCAGCCAGTTCCAAGTTCCAGCATTTTCAAATCTAAAATAGATTCACTTTATCTCAAAATATATTTTGTAAGCTCACACTAAATTATTTACAATTTAATTTATTGTAGTAATAACATAATTGGTTATTGTAGAAATTATCTATGTTTATAAATAATAAGTTTACTTTACAACACGGTATTGTTATCTTAGGTAAATATAGAATGCAGACATAAAATTTATCATGTTGTTTTATTTGTTGGCGCTGGAGTGTAAATAGTAGAGACAGATTTTAAAATACATAGAAAGTAATTTTTTGCGTCGAACTCTAATGATCTAAGATCCTGCTGCAAAAATCTACAGATATCTGTTTTTATGAATGATATTATATGAGTACAGAATGGTTGCAGTGACCTTTATTTAGCTTGTGGTATTTAGTTTTTGTTGAGAAATATTTTATAGTGTGTATTTTTTACAGAACCAAATATCATGTGTAAGGAATCGTAACAAAAAAAAAATAGCGCTACGTGTAACGTTCGTACGTTCAGTACATTCAATTGATTGACAAAAATGAATTACTATAAATTTATAATAATAAAAGGTTATTGAGGCAAAATATTGCAGAGTAACTACTACCATATATCATTCATAAAAAATAAGTTTCTATAAAATAACAGATACTTGCAATATTTTGCAATGGGATTTTGTACTATTAAGGAAAGAGAAACAACAATATTATAAAAATGTTACTAATCACAGTGGAATAGAAGATATATTAGCAATGTAATTTATCAATGTACTAAAATCGAGAACAAGGATTTTAGAATTTATGTCAATCTGCGCACGTTTTTCTCAGAAAAGTCTGTATCAATTTAAATGCAGTTTTCACTATTGTATTTTGGTAAACTTTCTTAAATATACAATTCGTGTTTTATTTTTTCAAATAAATTGCTGCAAAACAACTATTTTATTGAATTAGTTATGTATGTAAACATTTGTGTAGTTCAAGCAGGCGAAGCCGCGAGTGAGTCGCTAGTATTAATAATAAAATCCTATATTTTAATCAAAACACCATTTATCCACCATTTCCTTGCTTTGATAACAAGGCAAAGCGCGATGTTGAGTATCACCACTAAATACGAAATATCTCAAGAATTCAGGGGAAAGTAGGGAACAGAAATGCCTTAATGGCTACAGAGTGTCTTAACACTAAGTTCCCAAATTCTCTACCCACCCATCTATATGCTATTATACAGCGTGATCTTAAAAAAAATATAATTAATTTTAAACTACCCGCCACGACGTAAGCAGAAAATACATTTTAATATGCAAAGCCACACTATAAAGACGATACCAACTACGAATATTTCTATATAGTTAGTCAAGTTTCAACAGCATAACGCTCGAAGAACTTACAAGTACATACAAGTATTACCCATATGTCCGCAGAACATAGTTTAAGCTGAGATGAACTTAAAGAGCTTAATGTTCGAAGCTTTTTCAGTCGCCTAAAATTCAATTAGCTTTCACTGAAATTTGATTGCAAAGTTCGGAGGAACTTTTAAGTGGCTTAAGTTGATGGAAGTTTTTAATAAAGTACCTTTTAAATATCAATTAATGTATGAAAGATGGTGGGTGGCGTGGTTGTGTTTGGGAGGGGCTGTTCGATTTCCAGTTGATGTATGATTAAGTTTGAAGGTAGAAAGAGAAATTTAATAATATATAATATAATAATATTTAATAATAAATATGTGTGTTGCAAAAGGGTACTTAACCGATTCAATCTCTGAAGTCACTGCCAGCGTAAATCAAGTTTATATGTACCTGTACCTGACGAAACTTGGAGTCTGTCTGCTGAAATCCCTTCTACGAGTACTATGTCCCCGATGAAGGATAACACAAAAACAACATCATCATTACATAAAATATTAATAAAAAAAAAACCTTTTTAAAACATTCAGTTTTCACCGTGTTTTATTTATTATGCGTTTTATTAAACGGCTAGTTGAGGCCAGTCGTGGCGCAGGGGCACAAAGTGTGACTGTAAAACCGACTGGTTTAATTTAGTTTTAATATTTACTTAAATTTATATTTCCATTTCTTCACTCTGGTGTCGAGGCAAAGCGCGGCGTTGAGTTCTGCCACTCAACACGCAATGCCTCCAGAATCCAGCAGAAAGTGGGGAACGAAGTGTCTTAACACTAGGTTCCCTCTGCCTACTCTGCTGTGTGTGGGATATAGCGTGAAGCTGATAAATATTAAACGCAATATATGTTTGAATGCGTTTGCTGTGTGTGCTCTACCTTTCTTAGATTAGAAGTTCCTTTGGCTGCCTTCTGGCTCTATCTCCAGTATCCAGATTTTTTTTATTATTTCGTATTGTATTTCAAAACATCAAGCCATTTCATATACGTATTAGGTGAGTTATACAAAAATTTATAATTCACTATTTTGTTGCGGTGATCATTTTGAAGTCGTGAACCAAATTTCTCTCAATCTCTCCGGCTCTCTCTCTCTCTTTCTCTCTCTCTCGGCTCAATCGGACACTCTGACGTGGGTCCCATAATGCTTACAATATTCCACATAAAATAATATGAAATATAAAAAAAAATAATAAGATCGTTTTAATGCTTATTTTAAAGTGTTATTTTATACTAAGAAAAAATATTAGGAACACGTAAAAAAACGTGGACGCACCGAGATTTGCAGCACGTGACTCTCGCTTTTTACTATATTCTGAAATATGACTTTTTTTATTAGTTTAGGTGTTATTATATAATTTAGGTGTTATTCCACTATTAGAAAAAGAAAAATACCTTAAATACGGCGGAAAGTGGAGAACGGACTGTCTAGGTTCCCTTTGTTTACCCGGCTATATACGGGATACAGTGTGAAGCTGATTGTATAAAAATTTAAACATACCGTAATTTAAAATTTCCAAGTAGCTAGCCACTTGGAAATCATCAAAATTATCATTTAATACGATTTAAATCCCAAAGCCACCGACAAAATCAAATTTTTGCATATATTGGCACACCATATTAGAATCTGTGACCCAATTCCCGACACATTTCACTGAACCAAAACAATCCTAGCATACCTATTCCACAGCAAAAATATTTATCTGTCAATACAATATAAAGTATTTAGAAAGCAATGTTCTTTTTGTGTTTCCTAGAAACACTTTAGTATCTAATTTATTGAGTCACTATATTTTATAGGAGTTTTTTAATTTAAACCGTATTGCTATAATAATAAGGTATGATTTCGAAAATAAATTGGACAGTCATAATATGTGTAGTATATTTTAGTTTAGTTTTAATACGATTCTAAGAATTAAAAATCCTTATGGGAGTTTAAAAAAAAATAAAAAACAAAACGGTAGAGCCGACTTCTTATAAATCTTAATTTTAAATAGTCTATTACTTTTTTAAAACTGTGTTAATAGAAGATGATGGCTAATGTTTGTATCCTCTAATAAATGACAAAAAAAATATCTTTTATATGTAGAGTGCTAAGACACTCCGTTCGCTATTTACCGCACAATTTTTGAGACATTACGTGCTAAGTAGCGTAACTCAACGCTACACTTTGCCTTATCAGCAGAGTGAGGAAGTGAAAATAATTTATTAAAGCTTAATAGCTGGGGGAACCTAAGTTAATTAATTCATTACATCTTAATAACTCAGGGAACCTAAGGTAACGAATTCATTACAGCTTAATAACTGGGAGAACCTAAGGTAATGACACTCCGTTCCATATTTTCTGCTCAATTTCCGAGACATCGGTTCAGTGGCGGTATTAAACAATTTGTGGCACCTAGTAGGAATCGAACCCACGTCCTTCGAGTTTACTAACTAACATAAATAGCAAAATGATATGTAAATCCTTAACAAATCAAAAAGAGTTAAGCTCGCATTCATTCTACAAACGCAGAATAAATAGCATCATGTCAAAGCAAAAATTTTGTACCTACTTTTATGAAAATCGTAAGGATGGACAAGTATAAAATTTATCACAGTCACAGTTTATATAGAGACTGAATGCAGAATGCTTTTTTAAAATAATATACAAAAAATACATTAAATGAATTTTCTATGAAAGTGACAAACACGTTGCCTCCGCAACGGGTATTGTACACGTCAATTGGTTCTCTACGTATTATTATTCTAGGATTAGCCCGGTCTAACCTTTTTCCCTAGAATTAGCCCAGTCTAGACTATCCAGGGCGCTTACAACAAATACCTACATAAAAAGGTAGCAGACTGTCGACACTGGCCGGGGACTAGTATTAAAAAGGTTTCTAATTGCTGCAAAAGTATTAAAGCACGTATTTATTGATATAAACATTTATGTCGTGTCTGGTGGATGTATGTTCTTTTTTTTTTCAGCTTCACGCTGTATCCCACACACAGCAGGGTAGGCAGAGGGAACCTAGTGTTAAGACACTCCGTTCCCCACTTTCCGTCAATTTCTGCAGGCATTGCGTGTTGAGTGGCGGAACTTAACGCCGCGCCTTCCGCTCGACACCAGAGCGAAGAAATGAAAATATAAATGTAAATAAATATTTGATGTATGTATTAAAAATTTATTCGATGACATTTTTTTTGGCTGATTGGGTCGTTAAAATGATATTAATGGTAGTAGTGGGTAGTGCCAAGTCATCGTGGCACAGATGGGGTGTCTGGCTGTAGAGGCGGCGGCTTAAGGTGCAATTTACTAGTAAAAACTTTTTTGCTGTTTTTTTTTTTCACACTGTATCCCACGTATAGGGAACCTAATATGTGCCTTAAGTGCTTTACCTGTTAAGACATTCGATGCCACTATTATCGAGACATTATGTGTTGAGAGCTGGAAATCAACGCCGCGGCTTGAATTGTTATCAGATTGAGAAAATACTTCATTACTCCGAATGGAGATTGAACTCATAAGCTATAATATTTGTGTGAACATTATAAAATATAACAATTTAACCTGTGACTCTGTTATTTTCTGTATTTTTATAAAATAATATTTTCACATTAGAATAAAAAAAATCTTAGAAATTTAATCCTATTTTGATATTATAATTGACGTAATTATTTTTAATATTCTTCATATCATGCATATAGTAGGGTGATATAGCAATAAATAATTGTTACAGAGATCTCCTTTTAAGCAAGTAATGCCTGTATTAGGAGATCCCGCTCTTCCAATAAGATATATGTTTTAATATTATATTTATCATAATGAACATTTTACAATTAAAATAAGTTAATTTCTTTTAAATGAATTTATAATATATACGAGTAAAAAGCATATTTTACTTAATTCGGAAAGAGAACCCACTACTATATAATAACTATTCAATACATTATTATAAGCAAGACATAATCAATTCAATTTTCAAGCCAGAATCATCTAAAACCTTATATTTTAATAAGCTTTTAAAAAGTCCTAACTTTGTAATGGTAACTGAAGTATTCAGGTACGTATTATATTCAAATAATACGAAATTCATTTGGTAAGAGCATAAATTCATTTTTTATTTAAGAAAAACACCCAAAGTGTAATACTGAATGGATTTTTCTGTTATACAGGCTGTTCTCGTACAGAATAATGTATTTTTGATGTACCTGCTCGGCTAATAACGAAAATTATAATCTTTATGGAGAACTAGTGGTATACACGCGGCTTTGCCTGCTTAAAGTTGTTGTTATATTATAGACGAATGATACAAAATCTGTACAAAAAGTAGTCTATGTGTTGTTCTGATGTATAAGCTTTATTAATTTGAAGTTTCATCTAAATCGTTCAGTAGTTTTAACGTGAA
Source organism: Heliconius hermathena (assembly GCA_013403705.1). NCBI lineage: Eukaryota > Metazoa > Arthropoda > Insecta > Lepidoptera > Nymphalidae > Heliconius > Heliconius hermathena. The sequence goes on along the minus strand of JAAIXJ010001774.1, from coordinate 113,043 downwards.
AGTGGAACAAATATTCATCCTTATAAACTTTCACATCATTAAAAAGAGTAGGATATTGTTAGAATAAAATAATGATAGCAAGTTCCATTTAGGTTGATTAAATATTGGATTTTTGATTTTTTTAGAATTATTAAATATGCGTAGTTTATATGTATACGTTTAAATAGAAATAATATCAAATCAAAAGAAAACCTTTAAAAAAACTGTTACGGCCGTCGTGACGTATTGGCATAAGCGTGTGACTGTAAATGCGATGGTTGGTTTCTAATAATAAGGCAAAGCGCAGCGTTAAGTTTCTCCTCTCAACACCCAATGTTTCCATAATTCGGAGGAAAATGAAGAACGAAGTGTTTTAATGTCTTAATATTGCGAGATACAGCGTGAAGCTAAAAAACAACATATTTAGAATTCAAACCCAATCGAAAGCTCAAATCCAGAAAGGTGCGACAAGGTTATTTAATAAAAAAAATATATTTAAAGACACTTAATTTTATTTAATTACAATTTTTATAACTTCGAAACACTCAAAACAACTAGTTATTACGCTTTTAAAATAATCTAAACTGGTTGGCATTACGAATAAAGCAATCGTAAAACTCCAAAGATTTAAATATGTTGATATTGGAGACATTTTAATAAAAAGTTATTAAAATCATTCAATTTTTTTAAATGCTTTATTTTGTACTTGTGTTTTTCAGCTTCACTCTCTTCCCCGCATATATCAGGGGCGGCAGGGGGAACCTGGTTTTGAGAAATTCCTAGGTCCACAATGTGGTGAGCTATATACTTCAAATGATGCAATTAATCAATAAGAACAAATAGTACAGTTTGACTTAACACATCATCACCATCATGTTAGTCTTTCAACGCCCACTGCTGGACATAGGTCTCCTCTAAGAATCTCCACGCCGATCGGTCCTGCGCTGCCTGCATTCAGTGGCTTCCCGCGACCTTGACCACACACATACAGTTTTAAAATATATTAGCATTTATAGAGAGGTTTTTATTTTAATATATTTATTGTTAAAACTTGATTAAAAAAATTGGTTAGCACTGACTCCAAAAATAGCATATTTTGAATAGCATTTAGTTATACAATAAGTATCAATAACATTTTATACTGTTTTTTTATTACTTTTACTTTTACTTTGAATTAATTAAAATACTTATTTTCTATTTTTTTTTTCATTTGTACATATTTATGATAAAATATTTTTTATTTTACTGAACATACTGTATATACGTCTGTCATCCCTAGACAATAGACTGTAAGGAGTGAGAAGCAAACAAAAGTAACCGCCTCGCTCAGAACTGTATCGCAAAAGTAAAGAAATTTCTAGACACCTTGATAAGATGACGAGTTTCTGCTGTAACTCAGTTGTAACTTGTAGCTCAGCTGTCGTAACAGCTGGCTTGATAGCGAGTTCAAATTTTGTTTAAGAAAAAAAAAGTTATTTTTGGTGCATTTTGCAAATTCAATAGCACAAGTGTATAAAAAAATATATTTGTTTTATTTTTATATTTCCATTTCTTCGCTCCGTTTTCATATATGTTTCCATTTCTTCGCTCTGGTGACGAGGCAAGGAGCGGCGTTGAGTTCTGCCACCCAACAAGCAATGCTTTCAAAATTTTAGAATGAATTGTCTTAACACCAGGTTCCCTCTGCCTACCCTGCGGTACGCGGGATATAGCGTGAAGCTGATAAAAAAATATAATAAATCATATCTTATATATCACTTATGTATGATACAGCGTGTTATGTCAAGTGGCGGAACTCATGACCACGTCTTGTCTTGTAACTAGAGTGTGGAAAATAAAAATTGTTCATTAATAAAACCAACAACCACCGCTTGTACACACAGACGCTGCGCCACTGCGCCACGACGACCTAAAATCATTAAATAATTTTGAGTATTTTTTTATGTTTTTGAAGCCGTGTTGGCGAAGTTTGACTGTAAGCACAAGTTCAATTCTCACTTAGGAGGGTGAATTATTTTTATCTACACGTTTTGGTAATAAGGCAAAGCGCGACGTTGAATTCAGTCACTCAAAAGGCATTGTATCGAAAATAAGGCGATGTTTGGAGAACGGAGTGTCTGAACACTAGGTACCCTCTGCATATCCTGTTATATAGGTAAAGTTATTAATTTACAAATCAAAAGAAAATATGAAGAGTCAAGGGGGAAGTTTCGGACCAGTTGTGGCGTAAGAATCGTGCCTCTGCACCACATCTAGCGTGTGACTGTAAACGCGACGCGAGTTTGTAGATTCGATTCGCATTCAGTGCAATGAAATATTTTATATTTTTATCTCTTCGCACACTCAACACGTAATGCTCCAAAATTCGATCAAAGTCATTTCCCACTTTGTTTCAACACTAAGTTCCCAGGTGACCTCTGCCTACCTAACTACGTGCGAGAGGGACACCTGGGAGCTAAAAAAACTAAAAAAAAATTATGAAAATTCAGTCTAGTCAAAAGTGGACTAATTTAACACTTTGCTTCCCCAGCCTATCCTACGGGATAAAGCGTGAAACTACCAAAACAAGAACAAACCACACAAAAACACAACACAGCTCGAAGGACTCTTTATATGTACCAGTATATAGGCAAGAGTATAAACTCAGTTCAATGACTGAACACTCCAGCGTGTGTCGTGACCCGCTCATGCAGTCAGCTTGTCGCGATTCTATTTTTACCATTTTCACTCCAGTCAAAGGCTTTTGACGTTATGGGTACATATATTTTGTTATGGGTATAAATTGTTGAGAGATTTGCTTGTATTGCTCTGGTTGGGTAGGTTTGATTTTTTTTATTTTTTCATATGTTTTTGCTGGTAGTGGCTGTGGAAATTTAATTTTTTGCTTGTAATTTTTCTTTGGGAGTGTTGGGCTGGTGTGTTGTGGTTTATGATTTTGTTTGGAGACTATTGTGGTGCAGTGTAAGCGCAATTGTAGTGGTGAAGGTTCGATTCCATTTCAGCGGAATGAATTATTTTCATTCGGCGTTGAGTTCTGCCACTCAACACGCAATGCCTCCAGAATTTGGTAGAAAGTGAGGAACGGAGTGTCTTAACACTAGGTTCCCTCTGCCTACCCTGCTGTGTGCGGGATACAGCGTGAAGCTGATTTATTTATTTTCATTTCCTCGCTCTGGCAACTAAAACTAGCAAAAATTGGGCATTTCTTGGGAAACGGAATGTCTTAAACCTAGGTTCCCTCAGTCCACCCTACTATATACGGGAGACAGAGTGAAACTAGAAATAAAAACACAAAACCACAAGACTAATGTAGCGAAATATCGATAATCCTAGATCGTTAGTAGAGTATTAGCTGCGGTTGCGGCTCTATAATATAATTGTATCATAATATTATTGAGGTCGATTTGCGTTTCACGAGTTTATACTCGGTTTTACATATTAATTTCTTAATTGATATTAAAATACGTATCTGATTACAGTTAGATATTTAAAAATAAACAAATCAGCTTCACGCTGTATCCCGCACATTGCAGGGTAGGTAGAGGGAATCTAGTGTTAAGACACTCCGTTCCCCACTTTCTGCCGAATTCTAGAGACATTACGTTTTGAGGGGCAGACCTCAACGCCGCGCTTTGCCTCGACACCAGAGCGAAGAAATGGAAATATAAATTTAAGTAAATATTTCATCTTCTCGAGTGGGGATCGAACCCATAACTAGTCGGTTTTACAGTCACACTATGTGCCACTGCGCCACGACTGACCTCAGCTAGTCTGTACTCTGTCTAATTTAGAGATATTTAGCGTTGAATGGGAAAACTTAACGGTGTACTTTGTCTTGTCACTGTAGGAAAATAAAAGTCATTCCCCTGCGTGGGGATCAAACTCATAACAACGCGTTAATAGTCTGACGTTGTGACCACTGCACCACGATGATCATACTTTTGCGTAAATACTATTGTAGCTTAAACCAATTATTTGTACAATGTATACAGGTCAGTCGGGATGCGGGGGCACAAGCATGTGACTATAAGCGCGACAGGTTGTGGATTCGATTCCCACTCGATAAAATTAAATATTTACGTTTCGTTGATAACATGTTTAAGTGCGTGAGCACCGCCACATGCCTTGAAAATTCATCTGAGAGTGGCCAATGATAGTGTCTTAATGTGCGAACGAAGTGTCTTAACGCTATACAGCGTGAAGTTAAAGAAAAAATTTAAGTTACTATATGTACTCCCTATATAGGGTGCTCCTCTGTTAAAGCCAAGATTTCTCGAAATTTCTAAGGGAACTAGAAAATACTAGATTCCATTTTACGTCTTGAAGTCCACGCCAAGAAAGATACGTATGACAATTATTATTTAAAATACAGTAAACTAGTAGAAGTTTGAGGCCAGTCGTGGCGCAGTGGCACAGAGTGTGACTGTAAAATCGACTGCTTGTGAGTTCGATCCCCACTCGAGGAGATAAAATATTAACTTACATTTATATTTTCATTTCTGCGCTCTGGTCTCGAGGCAAAGCGCGGCGTTGAGTTCCGCCACTCAACACGTAATACCTCCAGAACACGGCAGAAAGTGGGAAACGGTGTGTCTTAACACTAGGTTCTCTCTGCCTACCCTGCTGTGTGCGGGATACAGCGTGAAGTTGATAAACTAGTAAAAAAACTATATAATATACATTATATTATTAATATTAATATACATTATATATTATACATTTTGTCCGTAAAAGCTTCAATATAACTTAACATAGAATTGATTAAATTTTCACATGTTCAGACATGTCCTTATACAGTACTATAAATGATATGCAAAAAAATATAATAAAATGGTTTCCTTATGTAGATAATATGCTAAATAAGTTCACGGGATTACAAAATTATTCTATGATTCGTTTTAAAAATAGCTACTTTATATTTAAATGTATTTAAAAGGCAATTCTTAGTCACTCGTTCGTCAAGAGATAGTGAGTTACGCGGCAGAGATTAACCACGCCTGGTATTTTTTTTGTGCGGGCAATTAAGTCAATTTAAATCTAATTATTTTCTCCGAGTGGGGTCAGATCGATAATCATATAAAACCGGCCAAGTGCGAGTCGAAATCGCACACGAAGTGAAGTACTACTCATTTACTACAATAACGACAAAAATCGCTTTTGTTGAGTGGGAGAGCAGAACTACATCATATGAAAACGTTAACTGTTTAAATATCACGATCTATGAGATACAACCTAGTGACAGACGCATAGACAATCAGGTGCATAGTTATAGAGTCCCGATTAACCTTTTGGATACGAAATCCTAATAAATATATCAAGATCCATATGTGATCAGGAACACAATAATACCTGAGGTATATAAAGGGAACCTGGGAACCTAGTATTAAAACACTTCGTTCTCCAATAAGACATTTCCGTCCCCCACTTTTTGCCCAAAGCTTAAGGCATTGTGTGTTGAGGGCGGTACTCAATGCCACGCTACAGAGGGAAGAAATGAAAATATTAAATATCTCATTTCTCCAAGTATGAATCGAACTCACTACTGTGTGCCTATAAACCTATAGGCACACGCTTGTGCCCCTGGGCCAGAACGGCGTCTATATCCAATAAAGACATAAAGCGGAGTGTCCCGTCTCTAAGCGCGAGTACTCTCTGCCTATCCCGCAAAATAAAAAAAGCTAAAAATATAAATAATCAGGCAAAAGTAATGTCTAGGGTAAGGCCATTGACATCGTCGTATGAACTTTTATCGACCAAGGCTATTATTGTAAAAACTCATTTTAAATATTATAATATCATTATAAATTATAAGGTTGAGGCCAGCCGTGGCGCAGTGGCACGAGGTGTGACTGTAAAACCGACTAGTTGTGGGTTCGATCCCCACTCGAGGAGACGAAATATTTACTTAAATTTATATTTCCATTTCTTCGCTCTGGTGTCGAGGTTAAGCGCGGCGTTGAGTTCTGCCACTCAACACGCTATGAATTAGGCAGAAAGTGGGGAACGGAGTGTCTTAACACTAGGTTCCCTCTGCCTACCCTGCTGTGTGCGGGATACAGCATGAAGCTGATTTTTTTTTTATTATAAATTATGCCTTAAGAACAGTCGTGGCGCAGAGGCATAGCAGTGTGACCGTAAACGAGATAGGTTGTGGGTTCAATTCCAACTGGAGGATATGAAATGTTTAATAATATTTTCATTTCCTTACTTTTATAATGAAGCAAATCGCGGTGTTAACTTCCGCCACTCAACACACAATGCCTCTTTAATTCGGTGGAAAGTGGGGAACGGTATGTATTAATAATTGACAAAAATATTTCTTTCTTTAAACCGCTTACTTCTGTATCTGTGTGGTAAGTAACAAAATGGAGGAATTTGTCACTTTATCTCTTTATAAGGAAAGTAATTCATTCATTTTCCCGAGTGAAATTTGAACCCACAACCATCCTGTTAACAGTTCCACCCCACCGTAACGGTCTCCAGTATATACATATTTTACTTTCCGCCGAATTCAGGAGGTATTGCATTTTGAGTGGCGGAACTCAACGCCGCACTTTGTTTCATTACCAGAACGAGGAAATCAAAATGTTTAATCTTTCACTCTCCCGAGTGAGAATCGCATCCGCAACCTTCGCGCTTCCAGTCGCATGCTTGTACCACTGCGCCACAACAGCCTCAGACAAACAATTCATTTTAATCGCAAAAAATATTTCTTACATTATCAAGATAAACATCACAATTTAATTTGCTATGAAATGAGTAAAAATTGTACATAAAAAACCGGGTTCAATTCAAATGACACCGATTGAAATAAATCAAACACTAAAAACAAAGAAAAGCTTCGTCGAAATACAATAGTGAAACTGCATTCGGCTTGGCTCAACCAATTAAGCCGCCGACAAATAAACAGACAAAGTGTCAAATCGAACCAACTACCGTCGCGTTTACTGTCACACGGCCCTGCGCCACGACGGCCTCGTTTATAGTCTTACTCGATGAATGGACTATATCTTTATATATAATAAGACATCTCTATATATAATAAGACAGTAAAAATATTTTGTCTGTACATTTAGTAATTTTGACTGAAATGGATAGAGGGACACTTAAAAGAATAATAGAAAGCAAAAAGATTTTTTTTGAATTTCTTGTCTGTCTGTCTGTCTGTCTGTCTGTCGATATTTTTGTCCACATTTTTCTCTGAAAGTACTGAACCGATTTACTTGAAAATTTCACCAATTACTTTGTTTTAACTCAACTTAACTACTAAATTATAGTTTATCAAAATCGCTTCATTAAAAAAAAAGTTATCGTCATTTGAATGAACTCAAGGCATTAGTTTGCCTGCGAATGTTTTATAGAAATCGCGCTGGTAAGATTCTTGGCTAAAGAATGACATTCGAATCGTCTGGGTTATATGACTGTTGATAAAAATATATATTTTTGAAGCACTATTATATAATATTTTATACAATAAAGTAAACAAAATTGAATTGTTAGTGGAGATTACCTTCATAAATCATAACNATTAAAAAAAAAGTTATCGTCATTTGAAAGAAGTCGTAATTAATTCAACACAGAGATAAAGAACGATCTTGAAAGAAATATCAAGTAAATACAAAGATTTTTTGGTTGGTTCGTTCATGTAATATATGTAACTAATTTAAAAAGTGTACAGGAGTTAATATGCAATTATTACAGTTAATTTACAAAGAATATTATGAATCCTTCAAATCAATAATTTAACACTTAAGGCTGTTTCTGAATGAGTAAATTAAATTATTCACTGACATCAGCACATTTAACAGAGTTTTAGAATTATGATGAGACGTATATTATATAGGTAAAAAGAACATTTGATTTAATTTTTTTTTTAAAAAGAACATAAAGTTACAAAAATATATACGTGTAATAAATAATCAGCTTTATGTATATTTTGTAAATATCAGATATCAACAATGGTCGTGTTTTTTTATTTAAAACAATCAAAAAATCTTTGACGATAATGTCGTAAAAAAATCATATTACAAGTCACTATAGTTGTCAATCAATTGTGCTTATTAAATCAATAATCATGTATCTTAAGCGGGCGAAGCCGTGGGCGAGCCGCTAGTAATAAATAAAGTAAGACAATATAAAAAGAAAAATCATTTTTCTAAGAGGACCATTAGTTCCCGAGATAGGTGCGTTCAACTTTGAAATATTATTATAAATTCTACCTATATATTGAAATTGTTGTCATGCATGACAGAATCATGAATCATATGGCGTGATTTTATACTATGTCATTTAATTCTCGGGTTTTCAAATGAAGGACGTATTAGAAATGGCTTCTTTAAAATACTGGACCGTTTCCGGTTTTTTACTCGGTTTGGGATTTTCCAGTCACATCGTAATGTAACAAAATAAATATTATTATTATGTTATTGTTATGTACGGCAGTCGTGGCGCGTTAGGAGCGTCTGACTGAACACGAAGGTTCGTGGTTCAATTACCACTCGGGAGAATGATTTTTTTTCCTCGCTCTGGTAGCAAAAGTTGAGCCAAATTTTTGAGATATAGGGAATTGAATTCCGTATAATGTACACAATGTCTCAAAAATTGAGCGGTGTGTAGGGAATCGACTGTCTTAAATTTAAGTTCCCGTTGGCAAGGTAAAAAAGGTAGAAGTATGTATATTGAATACGAAACAGCACTATTCAAACTATCCGATACGGAAGTCAAGTAGGTGCAGATAAAAATGATAATCACATCATTTACATATTGTCTGAAGTGAGGCTGTCGTGGCGCAGGAACTCGAACGTGTCTGTAAACACGACGGTTATGGATTTGATTCCCACTCGGTGGAGTGAAATATCTAATATAATATAATTATCTATCCGTTAAAGAGGCAAATCAATGCCTCCAGAATTCAATGGAAAGTGGGAAACAGGGAAGCATTTTAATGTGAACAGAGTGTCCTAACACAAGGTTCCCAAATTCCCTCTGCCTTTTTGAGCTTAACATATAAGGGATACTGAAGTTAAAAACTAAATAAATGATAAATAAAAATGACAATATAAAACCGTACGTATTTTACATATGAGATATGAGAAAAATACGTAATGACGGGAAAAAAAGGAAAAAAATGTCAACATAACGACGCAAGCAAAGAAGATTAAAGTGTTGCAAAATGCAGGATACAATGTGCAATGTTGAAATATGTTTATCTTTACTAATATTATGAATGCGAAAGTAAATGTCTGTCTGTTTGTTTGTTACGTGTTACGACTAAACCATTGAAACGATTTGATTAATATTTGGTACAATAACTAATAAATAAGCACTCTTTATCTTGGGGAACTATTTTTTAGCTCCATGCTTCATCCTACACATAGTAGGGTAGGTAGAGAACCTGGGAACCTAGTGTTAGTTAAAACACTCCGTTGCTCATTTAGACACTTTTGTTTACCCCCTTCCACTGAATTCTTGAGGCATGACGTGTTGAGTGGTTAAAGTCAACGCCGCGCTTTTTAGTAAAACATTGACTACTATTTACGACGATAGAAGGGCTAACTCCTTAAATGATGGAAAATATATGAGTTATTTTTTTAATTAACGTTGTGTCCTATATGTAACAGGGTAGGTGTCGAAAGTCTAATGCTAAGAACAAAAATCTAAATGCTCTGTTCCACCCTTTCCGCCAAATATCGAGACATTGGGTGTGAACGCCGCGCTTTGCTTGTAAGCAAGTAAATAGACATATTCCGTCGAGTAGAAATAAAAAAAATCTACCACTTTCACTTTTACCTCAAAATACAAAGAGAAAAATAAAAAGCTTAAAAAATTAAACGCTATTACTTTAAGTCAGTCAGCCATTACTTAACTTACCTCGTCGTTTACTCCTTTTTCCGTAAAAAAATATCCATACATAACATATCCACGTTATTAAAACGTCAATATTAACATTAATATAAGCGATGACTAAGAAACTTCAAACTGTAAAATAATGAGCAAACAAAAAAAAATGCCTTTTGAAAGTCAACTGGCTACCTCAATTACGAATTAGTGTTTACGCGTGATTTGAATGGAGTTATCGATAATTTTTATATTTTATTAGTAATTTGAGGCCGTCGTGGCCCAGTGACACAAGGGTGTAACTGAAACGCGACGGTTAAGGGTTCAATCCCTACAAGAGGAAATTAATTATTATTTCTTAATATTTTCATTTCTTTGCTCTGGCACCAAGATAAAAGTCCGGCGTTGATTTTCGCCACTTGACACGCAACGCCTCGAAAAGTTCGGTGGAAAGTGGGGAACGGAATGCCTTATCACTATGCTCTGCCTACCCTGCAGTGTGCAGGATACAGCGTGAAGCTGTTTTTTTTAATATTAATTTAAATTCGCTTTTGTTTAGATACATATGTTTTTAGTTTTTTGATTCACGCTGAATCCCGCATACAGTAGTTTAGGCAGGATTTAGTGTTAAGATACTAGGCTAGGTTAAGACACTACTTTCCCCACGCACAATTAAGATATTGTGTTTTGAGTGTTGGAACTTGGAGACTTCTTACCAGGTCGAGATAGTGAAACTAAGTGGAAGGAAATGCTAATAATAAATTTCCCTGTGCGGGAATCGAATCCAAAACAATCGCATTTATAATCAGATGCTACATCGCTGTCCCACAACTGTATTTAAATTATAAACAAAATAAAATGCATTTAGTAATATAAACTCATATCTGTTACATATTGGAAGTAACGAAGCACTCTAGCTCATTAACATTCTTATTAATTGGTTATATTTTTATTAAGTTCTTATAACTATTTCGATTTAATTTACATATCTCAAAATTCCACCTGTTCTAGAAACATTGAGTGTTAGATCGCGGAACTAAACGCCGTAATATATCGAACTAGACAAGGAAACAAAAATAACTGATATATGAACACATTGAATCCACATTGAACACAAAACTACATCGTATCTAATCAGATACCTTCCAACTGCGACACAATGGCCTTATATTTGTGATCAAGAGTGGTGTTACCACATAAAAATATAGATAATCGATAGTTTTAAGTTTATACCAGGTTAAGTTCGAATACAATTTGTAAGATAAAATAAGTGGTTGCAAAACATTGCGTCACGAACGGCCACGGAGCATGATTAAACTTGCAAAAGCGAAATACAACCGAGTAAAGATTAGCTGTGTAGTAGGGAAAGAATGTATTTTGTCGATATTTTATATAATTTTATTTTTTTTTAATAGAAATTCATTATAAAATTCTTTTTTTTTTTGTTTATTTTAATAGTTTTTACATAATTTTTGAGTGGACTTTTTGTTTATATAATAGTATTCTAGTATTTTGGAAGGTTTAGACCATTAATATCTTCAATTATGATAATATTTGATTTTACGATAACATAATATGTAGATATTTTATCATTTATGAGTAAAATATTTCTGTAATGATTACATATTATGTATTAAAAAAACAATTGTTAACCAATTTATTTAAATATATAATAGAATGTAGCATAGATTTTTGTGTATATATATATTTAAGCTAAAACACCGAATTTTCTAGATATTACATGTAATTCTGCATAAGCGCGACTCAAAGTCGAGCTTCATCAAACAGAGCGTGAAAAATTAAATAAATTAAAAATAAATATTCTCCTAAGTGGGAATCAAATCCATAAATGTTGCAGTGATTAATAATATTAAAAAACAAACAAACAAATCATTTCGCCATTTGGAAAAGGTTATAGTTTTTAATTCGAACCTAACTCGAAAAAAAATCTAAAAAGACATTTTAAGCATTATTTCTAAAATTTGTTAATAATCAACAGCAGAGTGAAAAGTCGATATTAAGGAAAAAAATAAACATCGACAAAACCAACAACAAAACAAAACGTCACTATGATAATGCGGCACCGATCATTGTCAATTGGATCGTGACCAAAATGTACGTATCCGTTTATTATCTTAATAATTTTGTATACAATCTTGAGACTGACTGACTGACTGACTCATTTTTAGCAGATCCAAGGTTTTTAAATTATAAATGACCTATAAATCAAAATAAGCTTCACGCTGTATCCCGCACACTGCAGGGTAGGCAGAGGGATCCTAGTGTTAAGACACTCGGTTCCCAATTTTCCGCCGCATTCTGAAGGCATTGCAGGTTGAGTGGCGGAACTCAACGTCGCCACCAGAGCGTAGAAATAGAAATATTAAATAAATATTTCATTTCCTCGAGTGCGGATCGAACCCACAACCAGTCATTTCAGCGTGTACAGTCACTCTTTGTGTACCTGTGCCACGACTGGCCTCTGATGAATGACTTATTTTAAAACAAATGCTAATATATGCCTATTTGAGTAATAAGTGGCCATCGTGACGCTGCAGGACAAAGTCTGTATGTGTCTGTTGTTTAGTGGGTTCTTTATACAGTTGGTTTTATTTCCTCGCTCTTCTCAGACGATGGCATAGCAGTAAGAACCCCCACAGAATAATTGTTAAGACCAGTAGTGGCGTGGCACAAGCGTGTGATTGTAAACGCGACAGGTTGTGAGTTCGATTCTTACTCGAGGATGCCTCCAAAAGTCCGTCCTCAACTGGTGAACGAAAATATCTTAATGAAAACGGAGTGTCTTAACACTAGGTCCTTAAATTCCATCTACCAATCCTGCTACCTGATGGATACATTATGACGCTAAAAATAATAATAGATTTATTAGATTATTAGAATAATAGATTTTAGAACTTAGTGTTAGTAATATGATGATGTAATTCAATCTGTCTGATCTAATAGTAATAATGATTTATTACATATTTCCACTCGTCGTGAGTTATGGGTTCGTCACGCCCCCTTACGGTCTGTACGATTATCTGCTTCAGCTTCACGCTGTATCCCGCACACTGCAGGGTAGGCAGAGGGAACCTAGTCTTAAGAGCATTGCGTGTTGAGTGGCAGAACTCGACGCCGCGCTTTTCTTTGACACCAGAGCGAAGAAATGGAAATTTAAATTTAAGCAAATATTTCATCTCCTCGAGTGGGGATCGAACTCACAACCAGTCGGTTTTACAGTCACACTTTGTGCCCCTGCGCCACGAGGGGCCTCAATACTATCTGGATCTGAAAAATCTTAAATATTCATCTATAAATATCCATCTCGTTATAGTTGAGGGCTGATGATTTAGGGCTGATGATTTAGGTGAAAGAAATGAAAATAATTCTTGGGCAAAAAATAAAATGTAACATTGAGTTTCACCAATCAAAACGCAATATCCTAAGGGAGAACTCCTGAGGGAGAAAGCGGAGAACGGAATGTCTTAGATTCTTACACGGGATGATCTGCTTTCTTTATACGAGATATTCACCTGGTTCTATCTAACTCAGTGTTTCCCAATCTTTTTTGTGCCATGCCCCACCTTAACCTTTCAAATTTTTTTAATGCCCCCCTATTATAAAAATGAAATCAAATACTTATCAATTATATCTATACAATATATATGAATATTAAATCAACAAACTATTACAACAGTTTTGACGGACACTTATTTCAAATTTAAGATTTTGCCTTTTTTTGTTAAATTTGAAGCGACAAGGTTAAAGTTGTATCGAGTTCATTTTTGAATAGCCCCCTTAAATATCAAATTGCCCCCCTGTGGGGCGTGAGCCCCACGTTGGGAAACACTGATCTAACTAGTCTATAGAAATATAGGTGAACTATCGAAGCCTCCGTGAAGCATAGCATAAGCATACAGCATTTGACTGTAAACACGCTGGTGGTTTCTTTTCCACTTGGGAGGAATTAATTATTTTCATCTCCTCAGTTTGGTTATAAGATAAAACATGGCATTTCCAGAGTTTCGACAGCAATGCCTCCAGAATCCGATGAAAATTGGGGAAGAGAAGTGTCTTAATGGGAACAAAGTGTTTTCATACTAGGTTCCCAGCTTCCTTCTATCTAAAGCAGCTAAATACAGCGTAAAGACACAAGGGGAAACAGAGTATTTTGACACTAGGTTCCTTCTACCTAAACCATACAACGTTAAGTTAAAAAAAAATCTACTTAAGCAATCATGACAAGTACTTATTTAGTAGTAGCTTTCTGATTATAAACTTTGAATGTTTATTGTATAATGTTGCGTAAACGTTGCTTTAAACTGTAACAACTGATAAGTGGTGAGTTTGACATGAAATAATTTATAAGTTGCAATATTATTATTCATATTATTCTTGCTTATAGAAGTGGTACAATGTTCTTAAATATTGTGAAACTAATAGGTACATTTTTTATCTATCTTTATATCTATCTATATAAAAGTTACATCATGTAAAAGTAAAAATAACTTTGTCACGTTGTATCCCGCATATTATAGCAACATAAAAAGGAACTAGTATTAAGAACAGAACTCAACGTTGCGATTTGTCTTATTATCCGAGCGAGGAATGATAACAATTCATTTCCTCGAGTGGGAATCGAACTCACAACCGTCACGTTTACAGGCAGACTTTATGCTGCAGCGTCACGTTAGTTTCAACCTATGTACTCGTGCCTATAAGAGTATAATATAAAACTCTACCGTTGCTGACTGACAATGTACTACCAAAATAGAATGACTGACAGACAACGTTGCAACGAAACTACCGTGCAGTGTTCGTATAAAAATGCAATTTATCATGCAAAAGGAATTCATATAATTCCTAAGAGAACGAGAAAAGGACGTTTCTACTTTTTAATGTCATAACATTGCTAACGACAACTCATACTTAACGAATTTATAGCTCTATCTCTAGTTTATAAAGCGCGGGATTAAGTTCCACCACTCAATACGCAATGTCTCGAAAGTTGGAGGGAAGATTATCGAAGGAAGTGAGTGAGTGAGAGTCTTTACATCAGGTTCCTTCCACTTACCCTGCTACGCGGCAAAACGTGTGAAACTGCTTTTTTAATTTTTCTGCAGTCATTTTCCTTCTAGTCACAATATATAGAAAAAAACCACAAAAAAAAGGAAAAAAGGTCACAATCAATAAAGAAAATTCCAACAACATTACTCAGGAATTCATCCACGCGTTACTTTTATCTATGTTCTTCTTTTTGCAACTCGTCCAGAGCTAATTGATAAGATTTTATTAAAATGTCCATTTTCCACAAATACATTACTGTTTTTGGATAAATCTAAAGTAAATAAGTATTAATTTTATACTATTAAACATGTAATGTATACAAAAATGTGAAAAAAGTTAAAAGAAGAATGTCTTATTAAAATTTAGTAGTAAAAGGTTTCTTGTACTTGTCGAGACTTGTTGCATATATGTACGTAGTACGTTGAATAGGTTTGACTTAATCAATATTTTATAATTGTTTTGGTTCAGTGCATTTTATATAATTGTGAAGCCGTCGTAGCGCAGGGGCATAAGCAAGTGACTGCAAACGCGAGGGTTGTGGGTTGGATTCCCGTTAGGGGGAATGAAATATTTACCAAGGCAAAGCGCGTCATTGAGTTCCGCCACTCAACATGATTTGCCTTGAAAAGTTCGGTAAAAAATGGAGAACGGAATGTCTTAACACTGGGTTTCCTCTGCTTACCCTATAATGTGCGGAAAAGAGTAAAAAAAAATCAAATCAACTTCACTCTGTATGTCGCACACAGCACTCACTAGTGTTAAGACACTCCTAGGCGGAACTCAAAGCTTTGCCAAACGCTACTTATTATAAATTAAAGCGTCAATAAATCGCATACAACGGTTCTATGATGGAACACAACGGCTCGCACCCCGAGTGAAAATCAAACCCATAACAATCATACAGCAAGACGCTGTGGCGTTACTCCACCACCTTGTTGTTCCGCCTAAGATAAAGAATAACTTATATTTTACTGTCTTGTATATATAAAATTGGTTAATCTTCGAGATAAATATTTACAAATATAAATTATTTCTACATTTTTTGCAATTTTACAGCTAGTCTAGTCATATCTTTTTATGTTGTTTGTCAAGGAATTAGTATGTAAATGTTGAAACTATAACAATGTACTCAAAACACTGCAATATTACCTGTTGTTTAGTAAACATAATATTGCTCAAAGGGTTATTTACCTGATATATTTTTTTAGTACAAAATTAGTTTCACACTCATATCATTGGAGTTCCGTACCCAAAAAGATCACGCTTTGAGCGAGGGGAACAGGACTCTATTATTAAGATTCCACTGTAAGACCCTGTCACAGGCTAAAATCTCATGAATAGTGATACTTAGATAGTTGAGATTTTAACAAATGTTTGCCTCTAACAATAAATACTAAAAAGCAGAATAAAATTAAATATTTCCATATAGCAAACGTGATTCATTTGGCGTTTTTAAAATTAATGCTACGGAACCCTTCGTGCGCTAGTACGAATCGCACTTGGTTGATTGTGCAGATGACAAGCCAGCTTGGCCAAGCAAGCTTGGCCTCTAAACATGTAGTCGTCTGCACTCATTTTTTTTTTTTTTTTGTTTAGAGGCCAAGCAAGCTTGGCCTCTAAACATGTAGTCGTCTGCACTCATTTTTTTTCGTTACCATAGGAATTTTTAAGAACCATCTCCTAGTACTCCTACTCTTTTTAAAAAACTTATATGTCAAATTTCAACTTTCTAAGAGATTTCTGGTATTTGTTGTTAGACAGTCACGAATTAACAGAATCTTAACCTATATAAGGTTTTTATTTATATTATTATGTTGAGCTGTTCTTATATTTTTAAATGAGGTACTTTGAATTAGATTATAAAAAAAAGGATGTTTTACATAAAACATAAACTGTTAAACTGACCTGTTGTAATTTTTTTAACTTACAATGCATTAAATATAAAATAATAATAATAAAAAAAACTAACAAAGCTTAAAACCGAATCCATAGGTGACCAAAATTCGGGACAACCATTTTTTTGCAAAACCACAAACTGAAAAACGAGAACTTCTCATACAATACCACAAAATCCTGTGTCGATGACCAAATTGAGTCACCGATGTCCGTTAACAATGAGTAAGAATTAATTAAAGCCCAAAAAAACGATTAAAATAATCGATTGATGACTAAAAGACTTTGATTCTTTTCAATAAAGCTCAGAATGGTCCTTCGAGCCAGACCGTTAGGGCGAAGGACTGTTCTGTTCTTCGAAAATTGTCGATTTAGAATTTGTTTTAGTTGATAACTGTTTTTTAAATTATGGCGAGGACAGGTTTATAAAGTTGTGACCTGAGATTAAAGAATTGATATGTAATTTATTTGTTATGTGTAATTGGTCTGGATGGGTTTTGTTGGTTGCCCTTTTGTAGGTATGGGTCAAAGAAATTAAGATTTCAAATAAAAGATTAGTTTTTTTTGTTGAATAACTGTTCACTTGATATATATATGAGACAAAAGTAATTATTTTAATTGGTAAATTGATAATTTGGGAGCAATTTTATTTAAAAAAAATCGAAAATTTATGATGTTTTTATGTATTTTATTATAAAAAAACATGATGTGAAAATTACTCAAAACTCATTTATGAATTGATTGGCTTCACGCTGTACCCCGCATATAGTAAGTTAGGCAAAAAATAAAACTTAGCGTTAATACACTACATTCCCTACTTTTCTACCATTTTGTTGAATGGTAAGACTCAACATGTTAAGCGCGGCGTTGAGTTCTGCCATTCAACACGCAATGCCTCCAGAATTCGGCAGAAAGTAGGGACCGGAGTGTCATAACACTAGATTCCTTCTGCCTACCCTGCTGTGTGCGGAATCCAGCGTGAAAATGGTAACTGGTAACTGGTGGACTCAACATCCCGCTTTGTCTTGTAACCAGAGCGAGGCAATCAAAACAATTCATTCCCTTGAGTGGGAATTGAACCCATAACCAACATCACACCTATGGCACTACCATAACCTTTACATATATATTATTTTATAATTGGCTGGATATTTAACACGATTATAGGATTTTAATACTAATAGGAAAGAAATGCACAATATATGGGCGAGATGCGGGTGTCCTTGTTGATAAGATAACACTTGCGGAAATACTAAATGATAACAAAATAAACACGCGACCTTCTGTTGCATAAATACTATTTATTAATATAAGGAGAGAATAGTGTTTATTGAGACAATTTCATAGTGATGTCTCTTTCTCTTTGCTTAACTAGAAATTTCCTTTGCTTCTTAGTAAATAAGTTTGTCAGGCTAATATTATATTGATATGTTTAATATTTTTATTTTCTACTATTTCGTCTCTTTCCGGATTCCCTCTGCTTACCCTGTTTTTACATAGCAGGATAGGCAGAGGAAACCTGGGAACCTAGTGTTAAGACACTCCCTTCCACACTTCCGCCGAATTTAGAGGCATAGCATGTTGAGTGGCGGAACAGAACGCCTCGCTTTGCCTCGATACAGAGCGAGGCGATGAAAATATTAAATATCTCATTTTCACGAGTGGGATTTGAACCCATAACCTGTTGCGTTGCGCCTGCGCCACGTCTGGCCTCCAATATTTATCTAAAGATAATTACATACAAACATCAATATACATATAATTGACTTCTAATTGTTAGTAATAACTAATACAACGTACTATACATATTATATTACGTAAAGGTATCATTAGCCTTTACAACAAACGGTTATTTTGATATGATCTCAGCGGTAATTTAAGATGAACAGCCTCTTAGAATTAACATAATTGTGGAGCAGTGGCACAAGCGTGTAATAAACACGACGGTTGTGAGTTCAATTCCCATTAGTTGTGAATCATTTAATGTTTTAATTTCCTTGCTTTGGTAACAAGACAAAGCATGACGCCTACCCTGCTATGTGCTGGATATAGTGTAAACCTAAAAAGATATTAATAATAATCCCTCAATGGATTCAAACCCACAACTATGACAATTTAGTCAATTATAGCAAAAAAATAATAAAAATTTCATTAAAAATATATTATAATAATATACAATTTTAGACATTTATTTATTTTGCGGGAGCGATGGCCGCGTATCACCTTCACCTGTGTATTTGAACTCCAAGGTCACTGCCGTTTCCGACATATCTCGAAAATTATTCTCATTACAATCTTATTAATGTAATATGTGATTTTTTATTACCATTTCTGATAAAGTCTATTTGGTATTTTTTGTTCTGATTCTGACTACACGTGGGTCGTAGATTCGATCCTATGGCATTATAAAGGTCGTTAAGAAGTACACATTTAAAATTTCTTTGCTTGCTTTGCTTTCAGCTATTTTTTTTGCGAAGCCATCATGGCGCAGCGTGTGCAGCTTGTGAACGCAATGGCTATGGGGTTAATTCCCGCTCTTGGAAATGCATTATGTTAATTTTTTACTCTTGTAAAAAGACAAAGAAACATTGAGTTCCGGCATGTAACTCACAATGTTTCTAAAGTTGAGCGAAACGTGGCGAACGGAGTGTCTTAACACTAAGTTGCCTCTACCCGGATTTATGTTGAATAAAGTGTGAAGCTATGTTTTTATAAAAGGAAAGAAACAAGTAACTCCGAGAGGAATTACTGCCTTTGAAACAACCACCTCAATGATGGTATCTAAAAACAAACCAATTTCAGAAATTAATTACTACACTGTCATTCCTTTTATCACAAGAGTCAGTCACCACTAGAACTTGCTGTACTTTTTTTAATGAAACTTACATTTCGTCGCTAAGACCTTTAAAAGATAACTGATTTCACCCGATACAAAGCTAAAGCAAAAAGTAATGATCGAAGGAAGGCCTTTAACAAAAAATTATCGATCGTAACATCGTTTCTGATTAAATCTAACTTTTTTTTTAAATTAAGTTTAGTTTACTATAAACGGATAAAAAGTCACTGTGGTTATTGAAATTTAAAACGTGTAATAAAATTGTAACGGTAACGGTAATTGTCTGATGGGGTTTTGGATTTAGCCTTTTATGGAGTGAAAGAAAGAGATTCACGCTGTATCCCGCTTATTTCAGGGAAGGCAGAGGTAATTCAGTGTTAATTACTTTCCGTTCAATTTCAGAGGCATGGTGTCTAGTAGTGAACCTTAACACCACTCTTTAAATAGAGCAAAACCAACTTCACGTAGTATGCTGCATACTTCAGGGTAGGCAGGGAAACTTCTTTCGTTCTTTGCTCTGGCACCAAGGCAGAAGCCCCGCATTTAGTTCCACCACTCAACACGCAATACCTCCAGAACTCGACAGAAAGTGGGGAACGAAAGCTAAAAAAAATCATTAAGCGTTTCTGTGATAAAGGGTCTTGACACACAGACAAACACACAGACGGACGGCCAATAAAGTGAACTTATTATATAATGGTTTCTTTTGTCCTTAAAAGGTACAGAACCCTAAAAATGAGGGAGGGACGACTAATCTCCGTAGTGTGTCTTATTTAATAAAATAAAAAATACCACTTTTTATACTGTTACCGAATTGACGAATTGAAAATTATTGATCCTCTCGAATTTGAATCAAACTCACTACCGCTGAATTTAATAAGATGCTACGCCGATGTGCCACGGCGGTGGTAGTAGAGGTTGCAACTAAAAAAGAATGCACCATACCTTTGATTCAGTCAATAAGTGAAAAAAAGAATGCATATACAATAAAAATATATTTGGCCGCTTTGCTAAATATGGCCGTAGTGCTGTCGTGGCACAGAGACACAAACGTGTTAAGCTGTGAACGAGATGGTTGTGGGTTCGATTATCACTCGAGGTAATGTAATATTTAACATTTTTCGTTTTCTTGCCCTGGTAACGAGGTAACGCGTGGCGTTGAGTTGAATAACTCAACATACAATGCCTCGAGACTTAGGCGGAAAGTGGAAACTGAAGTGTTTTAATGGGAACGGAGTATCTTAACACTAAGTTATTATTACCTACTCTACTATATGCAGGATTCAGCGTATAACTATATAAAAATATTGATATAAATATAAATTTCAGGTTTTTTCATATTGTAGTCTAGTTAAAAGGTTCGAACGTCACTGACCTCAGCCAAGGTGAATGTGACAGTGTAGCTGAAGGTCATGTCAGAGTGCCAATGGCCAGTGGTGTAGCTGTTGCGTCAGCTAGTATGATTATTGGGAAAGAATTTGTAAATGTGCTTTGCCAACACTATAGTAAAATTCTATGAATTGAAGTTATTTTAAATAGATTTTTTTTGTTTGTATGAATTTTTGAGAGGTGATTGTAGAACGGTCGTTTTTTAGGGAGCCGCTGCTTTAATTAATAAATATAATGTATTATATTATTTAATATTATATATTGTATGTATTGAGTGAAGCTCTAACAGGTCAAAAGTGTGTTTCGTTGTAAGGCTACTCCTCCTAGACCGTTAAAGCGACAGCTGTAGAATTTTGCAGGAACGTTGTGGACGACGCGGTGATACCAGCGAAGTAGTTTGCTGATAATTGTAACTGTAGTTTTTGAGTAAATAGTCAAAATGTGTCCCAAAGAGTTAATCTGTGGAACCTAACCCATTGCGTGGAGACAAAACAGAAAATTTCGCAAAAAAAAAAAGCAAAATTTTGCGAAGCATAGCTTCACTCAGCTCCACCCGCCGTCCACAGTATGTGGCGGATCCTAGTATTTATATAAAAAGCAAAAAATTAGCTTCACACTTTTTCTCACAAAGCAGAGAAGATGGTTTAAAGTAATTGCTTGTCTTAACAATACTCCGTTCTCCATTTTCCGTCCAATTTCTAATATATTGCTTATTGAGGAGATCGGGATCGGGGATCGTTACCCAAACCATTCTTTTACAGTCATAAACTGTTCCACTTCGCCAAAACACGACGGCTGTTCTAGAACAGGTAAGTCAACTGGGTTCTTTTTGTTCCCACATCAGTGATAAGTCAAAGGCAACACAAAATATAATTTAAAATATTACCTTCTCTATAATCAGTTTAAAGTATACTATTTGTTAACAGATACATTTCGCATTTTTTTTTAAATATTTTACATTCTAAAAAGAATATTGTATAAAATTAATTCGCTGACAGACAGCCATCTAACTCTGAAATTTAACATGTCAGCTGGCGTGTCAGTCACCTGTGTCAGATATACCACCTATTCGAGCCTTGTCAGTCACGTCAGTCTGTGTCTGACACTGCAACATAGGATCGATGACATTAGCGAACTGTCAGTCACGTTTAGCGCGGAACAAGCGGGCGAGTTTTCTCTTTGGATTTCGTCGAAAGCACCAGAAAGCTATTCATTTTCTACTATTTATTATTTTAATGGTGTAGTGCTTACTTTTTTTTATTATTAAGTTAAATAACAGCGTCTGACTGTAAGGGCGATGGTTGTCAGTTCGATTCCCAATGGAAGATTCAGTTATTCTCATTACGTCTCTATGGTTACGGCTCTTTGTTAGACAACAAACAGACAAAGCACGGCGTTGAACTCCACCACTCGTGTGTGAATGACGAAGTGTGAGGGATACAGAATCAAGCTAAATAAAGATATATTTTATATAAAAAAAACATTATATATTTCAAAAGCATTTTTCTTATATATTTTAGTCAACAGATTTTTATTCTCATTAACCTGTTAATTGAAGTCACGAAACGTTTCGTTAATGACTTACGTACTATAATACATACATACATATAATATTAGTATATAAGTATATAAAATAAATTATATTCTCAGAAAAAATATATTAGCGTTTCAGCGCGACTGCATTCTTCAGTGAAATTTTCTGAGATGACAAATTACAAGTGACACGCTTTGTAACGTACAAGCTTTGATGTTGAATATAACTTGCTGTTTCTTCAAATTTACAGTAAAAAAAGTACTGCAGGTATATTGAAATTTCTAAATATGTAAATGTTTCTTTGAAATATTATTAAGAAATACAGTTTCACGCTTTATCCCGCATAGCTGGATAGGCAGAGGGAATCTAATGTTAAAGCACTCTGCTTCTCACTTTTTTGTTGAGTGGCGGAACTTAACGCTGCTCTAGCGAAACGGTTATTAAATTAAATCATTTCCCTGAGTGAAAATCGATCTCATAACCGTCGCGTTTACAATCAAAGACTGGGGAACAGAGTGTCTTAGCATTAGGTTCCCTCTGCCTACCCTGCTGTGTGCGGGATACAGCGTGAAGCTGAATTGTATTATATGGGTTATTCTTATGTATAATTAATCTTAATTGCTATAAAGTTTCATAAATAGGTGTACAGTATTTTTTGTGTAATTATGGGAAAACATTCACCCCACAAACTTATAACTGTATAAATATTTAAATTGTATAAACATTAAAAAAATATAAAATAGGTTTTTCATCCATTACTTTCAGTTTCACTTCAATTCACGCTAATCTCTTTTTCCGTGTCTTTTACATGTTAAGTGGTGAAACTCAACCATATCAGTCTAGTTCGGGAAAACGAAAAATAAAATATTTCTTCAATCAAACCCACGACCATCGCTTTTGTTGTCCCACCTTCCACTACAGCATTTTACAACTCGGTAATAAGGTATAAAATTGAATTTTTCCTTTAACTCATTTTCTTGAAAAAGCTCCCCTATTTCACCTGCTCTTGAAGAACTTCCCCGGTGTAACAGTGATTGATTTAATGCTATGAGAATAGACTGCGACTTCAATTACAATTAAGTGATAGGATATTGATATAGCAGTTAGTGAATGGATTTTTTCTTATTTTTCATTTGTTTTCAGTAAATATATAAGGTTTTATAGAGGCCAGTCGTGGCGCAGCGGCACCAAGCGTGACTGTAAAACCGACTGGTTGTGGGTTCGATCCCCACTCGAAGAGATGAAATATTAACTTAAATTTATATTTCCATTTCTTTGCTCTGGTGTCGAGGCAAAGCGCGGCGTTGACTTCTGCCACTCAACACGTAATTCCTCCAGAACTAGGCAGAAAGTGGGGAACGGAGTGTGTTAGCACTAGGTTCCCTCTGCCTACCCTGCTGTGTGCGGGATACAGCGTGAAGCTGATTTATTGATTTATAAGGTTTTATTTGTTGTAAGAACCTGTGAAATTATTTATAATATATAGGCATATTATTAACGATTTGTTTTCCACTGGAACAGTAGAGTGTCTTTAACATCGGGCTCTCTTTATTGAGCAGCCTTTTCGAATGGAAATGGAACCCATAATATAACAATTATATTTTTTCAAAATACGCAATAATAACGTACGTACCTTTTAAGACTATATGGTCCTTTAAAGTACGTTGCCTAATCTTTTAAAGTACGCAGATTTTATTTATTTAATTTCGCACTTTCATTTTGAAGGTGATAAAAGTCTTATCTTCACGCTATATCCCACATATAGCGAACCTGGGGACTTAAGAGGGAAAATTAAGACACTCTATTACCATTAAGACATTTCAGTTCCCCAATTTATTAGTTGGAGCATTATGAGTTGAGTGGCGGAACTCAACGTCGCGCTTTGCCTCATTACCAGAGCGATGAAATGAAAATATGGATTATTTAATTTCCTTAAGCGGATATCGAACCCACATAATCAGGTATATATTAAACCTTTCCTTAACCTTGACATAAGATGATATCCATACACTCTAATACAGTCTAAATCAATTGATATCATCTTTGTACATAATATATAGACTATAGAGTAATGGGTTGAGTCGCAAACCTGGTTACATCGATCGTGGACTAAATAATCCTATTGAGCGATGAATTTTTGGTTTAATTTATAAGTGAAAGCGATTTAGAATAAAAAGGCCATCGTGGCGCAGTGGTATACCATCTGACTGGAAGCAGATTTTTTTTATGGAAAATGACGACGAGAGTGATAATTGCTGCACATGACCCCGTGCAACACCAGAGGAGCTACAGGTGCATTGCTGGCCTTTAAGGTGGAGATAGGCGCGCTTATTGAAGGTACGCAGTTCGTATCGACCTGGAAACACTGCCGCAGGTAGGTCATTCGACAGTTGAGTGGCGTGTGGAAGGAAATTCCTACGAAACCGCACACTAGTGGAGTGCCACGTATCCAGATGGCGTGGATGATACTTGAGTTTGTGACGTACTGTGCTGTTAGAAAATTCGGCGGCAGATAACAAGTCAAACAGTTCCTCAGAACACTCTCCATGATAAATGCGGTAGAGAACGCACAACGAGGAGACATCTCTACACAAATCCAATGTGTCAAGCCCTGCACAAATCATTGGCCCAACAATCATCCCCAACGATTCGTACGGCTCTATGTTGTATGCGATCAAATGGGACAAGCTGATACTGGGGTGCACCAGCCCAGAGATGAGAACAGTACTCCATATGATGCCGAACCTGGGGCCTATACAGGACCAGGTGTGGATTAAAATGCTTGTGGGTTCCTTTTCCTCTCTGGAAATGATTGCATTCCTAAGTCTAAAACAAAAATATATGTGAGTACGAGTATCTTAGTAATAATGACGGGATAGTCGTGGCGCAGGGGCACAAAGTGTGACTGTAGACGCGACAAGTTCTATTTCGAGTTTCGATTCCCAAAGGAAGAAATTAAATATTTAGTAATTTTTATGTCCTTGCTCTGGTTTCGAAGCAAAGCGCGATATTGACCGTCACTCAACACTCTCTGCCTCCAGAATTTTGTGAGAAGTGGGGAAAGGAATGTCTTAACGCTAGATCCTCTCTGCCTACCCTGCATAATCATCTCTCTAAGCAAAGTTAAAATTTATTATTAATTTAATTTACTAGAAAAAGCGGCGTTGACTTCGGCAACCCAACATCGAATTTAAGTAAAACTAAGATAACATTGTTATTTGTGTAAAAAATGTTATTTATGACACAGTTGCTATTTAGAATTTATTTAAATTATAAAATCGCTTAGAGCTTACAACTTGAGATACCCAAATTAAATAATAATAAGCTATTTTGGAGCCATTACAATATTAAATTCATATAGGGGGAATAATTTCATAACTGCACTAGTAAAGTAAATGAATTAATCACAAATATTCATGTAAATTAATCGTAGGTGTTTGGTTTTATTCGTGCTAGATTTCGTTTTTGATTATTATTTGTTTGCTTAACACTGTATATTGTACATAGCAGGGTAGGCAAAGGTAACCTGGGAACCTAGTGTTAGGACCCTACATTTTTTTTTACATTTTTAATATATAGCAGAATTCAACATATTAGTTTTTCCATATTTTTTCCAACTTTATTAACATCATGGATGCCATTTTAAAATTATTTTTTCACAAAATCCCCATTACCGCCAATATATATCGTGTTTCAAAACGTGCTTATAAATGATACCCCTCACTACGGTACCCAAGTATGTAGGACTTAAATACCCAAATTGTTGAACCTCACGTATTCGTGAAACACACACGGGCTAAATATTAGTGGGAAAGGAAATGCTGTAATTTTTAACACCTTATGCTTAAAAATAGTTATTTTCTAATTTATCTGGGGTTTGTTTTTGTTTTATAGTGAATTTAGTGGATTATTTCTTAGTATTTTCTTTTTTTTTATAACTTCATTCTTTATCCCGTAAATAGCAAGGAGGCAGAAGGAATCTATTGTTAAGGTACACCGTCCCTATCTCATCTGGCTGTGGTTGGGGATTCGATTCTCACTTAATCGTATCTGGCAGAACAAATCGCGGTATTGAGTTCTGCCCATCAACATACAATGTCCCGAAATCAGATGGAATACGGATAATGGAGTGTTCTGACATTATGTTCTCTTTGCCTACCTTGCTATATGATAAATACATCATAAAACAGAGAAAAAAATAAGTTTCGTTACTCTCAATTTAACTAAAAATAAATAAAATCATATACAAAAAATCCTGATACTTTTTTGGTGGTCACCAATAGAACTTCATCATATTTTCTATTCTCTCTGAACTCTCCCAAAAAAAAAAAACAAATACAAAAACATAATTCAAACACACAGTTCATAATGACGCCTACTATTTCGTTACTAAGTAGACACTTTGGTTTATTCACTCGTAAATACCGTTGTCGGTGCGTTGAACTCCGACCTTCGTGGTTGAGAGCGAAATAAGTGACTGAATCAGTATGGATTTTGGTTTTTTTGCTTTATTATACGTATTTGTGATTTTGGGATGCCAATGGCGCAATGCCACAAAGTGTGACTGTAAAATCGACTGGTGTGGGTTCGAACCCCACTCGAGGAGATTAAATATTTATTTACATTTATATTTTAATTTCTTCTCTCTTGTGCGTTGAGTTCCGCCAATCAATGCGCAATGCTTCGAAAACTCGGCGGAAAGTGGGGAACGGAGTGTCTTAACACTAAGTTCCCTCTGCCTACTCTGTTGTGTGCGAGATACAGCGTGAAGCTGATTTAATTTTAATTTAATTTGATGTACATATGTCCCATACATAAACGTCTGTTTGACTGTCTACTTATATTATCGATGTTAACTATACTAAAATTACAAAACTAAAGAGTTTGTTTGTTTCAACTTTTTAATATTAGGAAATACTGTTTTGAGTTACGAAAATATTATATTCAATAATCTAATTAATTATTGATTGAAGAAATTATTTTTTATCTGATGCTAAGAGGACAAAAAAGAGGCGTTGAGTTGAATGTGGAACAAAGTTTCATAAAAATAGGTTCCCTCCGCCTATCCTGCTATATGCGGGATACAGCGTGTAACAAAAAAAAATAGTATCCTACAAAAGTGAAACACAAAATCAGTTATTGTTAAACACAGCTAGGTTTCAAGGATTTCATCTGAATTGTACTGCGTTTTGGAAGACTGGTTCCAGATATATCTGAATTGCGATCGTAAACAAATTCTGTATACATTCAGCTGTTTATATTATGCCTGCATGCAATCTCGAAAGCAGCTTACATCGAGTGTTTCACGTTTAAACACGCTGACTTTGGCAAGTGTTAGGGTGTTTTTTTAATACCAAACGCTTCTTACTCTCTCTTTCTCTCCTTCTCTCTAATTGTATGAGTGAAGTGACTGTATTGGTAAATCCTTTTATTTCATAATTGCATATGGGAACCTTATTTTTTTGTGTAATCAAAAAAATCTTTTTGAAAAAAGTTCGTTAAGAAGGATCTGCACCGATAATCATTCTTATCATTCAGACGGATATGTCAAAATATGGTTCCCATTATACTTTTTTAATTTCTTAACGTTACTAATAAATTTCGACACAGTAAAATAAGAACCTATGGTGTTATTAGCGACAAGCACTTGGACACGAAACAAGTTCGGATTTGACTCCCGTTACGATCATTTTTTTACGTACAAACCTTTCCTAAACATATTAATATTTTTCTAATTTGATTTTGATCTCAACAATGATGTCACTTCGACACTATAACCTAAAAGGAACAGGAACTAAGAAACTCCTTAACTAAACCAACGACAGTATCTATCTATCTATCTACATTTTAGCCTGAGATTATGAAGAATCATAGTCTTCAAAATTCAGAGGTTTCATCTAATCCCCTACTGGTTGGCGCGAGCCGCGTCCGACGCAAATATTTACGGGCCGCATCTGAGGTCAATTTTCCTCTACATCCTCACCAAAATGCTGTAACAACCCTCAAAACTCCACCCAATTTTCACCCTTACCACATTATTATAGGGCTTAATTTGGAATATTGCAGCGTTAGTCATAAAATTGAGAAGGATATCGCTGGAATTTTGAAAAATGTGATTTATTCGTTCGTATTAAGGTATCATCTGGAGTATGATCGTTGTAAATGTATACTTGAACAAAAAAAACGATCTGGTCATAACTTTTCATTGTATTTCCAGCTCTATTTTTCTGTAATAGAGTCTATTTTACTTTGGCTCAGTCAGTTTTAAGTGCAGTGCACTTTGCCCGTTCAGTGATGCACCTCGCATGGAGACCGATTTATGGTTATAATAAATATATGGGTATTTAAACTTCTATAGCTCTATGTATGTAGAGTTCAGTTTATGTCAGATTTGGCTTTAACTATACCTCTATACTAATATAATAGAGTTGAAGTGTTTGTTTGATTGAATGCGCTCATCTCAAAAACTACTAATTTGAATAGATTTTTTTATCTTTTTCAAATAGTCCATTTTAGGACTGTAAGTTTGATGGATATAGGTTTGATCCAGGTAGAGGTGTTTAAATTATTTTATTTTTCTTTGAAAGCGGAGAACGATGTGTCTTGACACTAGATATTTTTTGGTTGTCTTGCTATAATATGTAGGAAACAGTGTATAGTTCCAATTATACTAAATTATTATGGATACGATTCCCACTGGAAGGAATGATATATTTCATATTTTAATTTTGACTTTCAACAAGGGACGAGCACGGTGTTGAGTTCGGCCATTTAAAACGCAATGCCTTGAGAATTCGGCGGAAAGTGGGAAGTGTCTTAATGGGGACAGGGTAGCTTAACACTATATTCCCGGGTTCCCTACTCCAATTCTGATTTGTGCGGCATACTATTACGTCTTAAAGTCTGCGCAACAGTAGCGATGATTAGTCTTAATACAATAAGACATAGACAAATGTGAATATTCCTGCGAATAAAAATCGAACCTACGACCATCTAGTACACTTAAAGACAATTCAACTGCGCTATGTAGTATTTTTTATAATAAATATTTAGGTGCCAAGTACATACTTATCGGATGGCTATGAAATTTGAATTTAGTGATTTTATGACAATGTTTTATGTCGATCAAACCTTTAAACTTTTACGATGTGATAAAGCGTGAGCTTAGTTAACTTTATTTTGTTTTCTTTTTATTAATATATATTTGTATATATATTTGTATATATATTAATAAAAAGCAAACGTATGTCGATCTGACTACACATACCAGTCGTGGTACAGGGGCACATGTGTGCCCTTGTGCTGTAAGCGTGGCAGGTTGTGGGTTCGATTCTTAATAGAGGAAATTATATATTTAATATTTTCATGTGATGCCAGACGTGGCGCAGTGGCACAAACTGTGACTGTAAAACCGATTGGTTGTGGGTTCGATCCCCACTCGAAGAGATGAAATATTAAATTAAATTTATGTTTCCATTTTCTGTGCTCTAGTGTCGAGACAAAGCGCGGTGTTGAGTTCTGCCACTTAACACACAATGCCTTCAGAATTCGGCAGAAACGGGGAACGGAGTATCTTACGCTAGGTTCCCTCTGCCTACCCTGCTGAGTGCGGGATACAGCGTGAAGGTGATTTTTGATTTTTTAGATTTTTTTTATTTCGTCGTTCTGACAACGGCGCAAAGTGCGTTTTAAAACCAAGCAAAAGCAAGGAACTGAAGAGTCTTAATCGAAACAGAGTGTCTTAACATTAAGGTCCTTCTGAATACCTTGCCATACGCGGAATACATTACAAAACTAAAAAAAAGAGATAAGAATTTAAAAACCGATCTCTTAATTCACAAAGAATTTCGATTACCATACTCCAGTATCCATTATTAATATGTTAATTAACATTTTTATAGAAATAATTGCAAAACTTCATTAATTTCGACACATTGGATGAAAATAATAAAATTATATTCGCGTTACTCGTGTTAAATACATATTATTAAAGAATTATATGTTTAAAATGTTGGTTTTATGTTGTATGACGAATATAATAGGTTCTATACAGGCCGTTATGGCGCAGTGGTGCAGCTCCTGACTGTATACGTGATGGTTGTTGTGTCGATTCCCACTCCACAAGTAATGAAAACGAAGAAGAAGTGTGTGGCGTTGTGCCTCAAACTCTCGTGATTTATCACGGAAAAATGAGAAAATAGTGTTAACACAATGTTAGCTTAAAAAAAGACAATTTGTTTCATCAGAACCTAGTGTCAAGACACTCCGTTCTTGCTTTCCCACACGTATACACTATTTTTACATACCAATCACCATCTAAATACAGAAAGACAACTTAAAACCTGTATAGGTAGATTTCCGTTTCATTAATTTGTGGTGGACTCAATCGGTCGGATGATAGCTGGTCGGGCGTGCGGTAAAATGTACGGCGACTCGGGTTACATTGTATGTGATATCTGTACTTGGTTATTACGTATGTCGTTAGTGCAGTGGTCTAGTTGGCCACTTTACGTTTTGAGGTAATCATGAGTTCTAATTCAAATTCACCAAATTATGAATAAATAACTATAAGACCTCGCACACCTCGTGCCGCTGCGCCACGACCGGCCTCATATAAGATATTAGCATTTTAATTTCATATGCTAGATAGGCCAGTCGTGGCGCAGTGGCACAAAGTGTGACTGTAAAACCGACTGATTGTGGGTTCGATCCCCACTCGAAGAGATGAAATATTTACTTAAATTTATATTTCCATTTCTTCGCTCTAGTGTCAAGGCAAAGCGCGGCGTTGAGTTCTGCGACTCAACACGCAATGCCTCCAGAATTGGACAGAAAGTGGGGAACGGTAACAATAGGTTCCCTCTGTTACCCTGCTGCGTGCGGAATGCAGCGTGAAGCTGATTTAATTTTTTGATTTAATTTAAAATTCGACATCCTCATTTCCCACCAATTTTCGGAACATTGCACGCTCATAGACGGAACTTAATGCCGCGAATTGTCTTGTTTCCGTGCCGAGGAAACGTAAATAGTTGATTACCCAGGGCGGAAATCGAATCTAAAACCGTCGCGTATGCAGTGATACGGTGTGCCATGGAGCAGTAACTGTCTCTTAACAAATACTATGACATTTATTCTATGAGAAATATTTAAGATCTACGTATTTTCGGAAAACTGTAAAAAACTCAACCGCTTACATTGTATGAAGACATCGCTTTGAATTAGTTTAAATGACTTTTTCTTCGGTTCTTCTTAAAGAATGATGTAATTTCTTTTGAAGTTCACGTTAGAACGTCGTTAGAAGCATTGCCAAATGTTATAAAAAGTGATGATTCAGATATAATATGTAACTAATTTTCTTAAGATTTACGCCTTTAAAATAATATTAATAATAATAAACTCTTTATTTGCTAATTAAATGTTACATATACACTCTAATTTAGTTGGAATATGGAAAAATAAAACAACAATTTAGTAGAGAATAGTAGAATTTATTACGGCTGCCAACGGTCACCTCATTGGCTTAAAATGGATACCCGCAAAAATCCTAAGTGTAATAATATAATAAATTAATTAAATAAAGGTATCCTGCATGTAGACGAGTAGAGAAAAAGAACCTAGTGTTGAGACACTCCGATCCTTACGCACTGTTCAAACCACTCTGTTCCTTGTTATCAAAACGAGAAAATCAAAGTCATTCATTTCCCTTAATGAAATCAAACCCACAACTGTTGCTAATTAACACACAATTCCTCGAAAATTTGGCGTGCGCTGGGAACGGAGTGTTTTAACACTACGTACCCTCTGCCTACCTGGCGATATGCGAGATACAGCGTGAAACTAAAAAAAAAATAACAAAAAAAAACAAATAATCATGACAACTGGGTTTCAGTATTACAGATAATTAATTATTTAATGTCGACAGTTTTTCTGTGAATTATTTTTCGCAGAACCGATTCTATAGTTCAGAATTCAGATAGTGTTGCAGGAAAACGTATGGAGGACAATAATATTATTTTGATTGAAATCTGGTGCAATAAGTGAGAAGGAATAATAAATATTGTTATTATTTTGTTACATACTTATTGAAATTTTATGCGGAATTTGGTGCCCCAGCGGCACAGCGTTCGGCTGTAAGCACAACGGTTGTGGGTTCGATGGCAACTCGAGCAATTTAATTGATATGATTATCTCGCTCTGGTAACAAGACAAAGCGCGGTGGTAGGCGACCTGCAATGTCTTGAAAATAAACACGCTATAGATATATTTTAAACGTTTTAACTTATCTCACTTGTCTCTTTTCTTGTTCTCTCTATCCTAGCCTATCCTGATCTTGCAGGTTATAGTGTAAAGAATTATTCTTTCGGCTTTGCATTTTTTTTTGGTAAAAAAAATTAGGTACTTTTCATTTTACAATATTTTATGATTTTAGAAGAATAGGTAAAGAGAGAAGACATTTGGCTATTCGCTTTCCGCCCAATTTTGAAACTCAAGCCCATACTTTATCTAGACAAAGCGGAGAAATAAAGATAAACTAAATCGTTCCCCCGAGCTGAAATCAAACCCACATCTACCACCATATTTACAGTCAGCCACTATACCACAACAGCATCATTTATAATAAATTAAGTCCATTATTAAAAACACAACAATAATAATTAAAATGGATCAATAATATAATTGCGTATTATTTATTCACATTAGTAATAAATAACAAAAACTATAATAATAATGACTAATAGTTGCCACTATTCAGTAGATGTAATCTTTTTACGCAGTTAGAAGACGACGGGTCGAAACTCTTCGCGACCGGAAGTCCGTCATTGGGACAGATGCTTCACTTTCTGGTTGATAGCCAAAATGTTGGTAATGATGTGGTTTTAATTGGATTTTTTTTGGCTACACGCTGTATCTTGCTTGTAGTAATAATGTAGGGAACCTGGGAACCTAGTGTTGAGATACTCCGTTTCCGTCAAAATGTCCATTCTCCTTTTTTTTCACTAAATTCTGAATGCCTCCAGGCATTGATATAACAGGATAATTCTGAAATAGTCGGAGTTAAAGAAAACTATTATAGCTTGACGCTTTTACGCTGAATCCCGAAAATAGCTAAGAACACAGAGATAAGTTGTTTTTAAGACATTAGAAAGTAAAAAATGCTTTACTTCCCGCTCGAATTCGAGACAGAATTGAACTCCGTATTTGGTTTTCCCAGAACTGGATAATAAACAAAAATCATTCTCTCGAACGGGAAGCGAACCTAATACCAGCGGTCGTTCATTTACATTCAAACGCTGTGCACGTGCGCCGCGACGCCCATAATTTTAGTACTGATATTTAGAATAGAGACCGTCATGCCGTGAGGCCCGAAGGTGACTGTAAAAACGACGGTTGTGGATTCGTTTCCCACTTCTAGGTTCCCAGATCTCCTCTGCATAC
This sequence comes from Heliconius hermathena, assembly GCA_013403705.1. Taxonomy (NCBI): domain Eukaryota; kingdom Metazoa; phylum Arthropoda; class Insecta; order Lepidoptera; family Nymphalidae; genus Heliconius; species Heliconius hermathena. Next base: position 79,072 of record JAAIXJ010001774.1, on the reverse strand, counting down.
TTTTCTATGTGTAGGATACAACATGAAGCTAAAGAAAGAAAGAAGATCTAGCACATTATTTTACTCTATATTTCCTTAGCCTCACGTTCTAACCCTTTATCCAGAGTCGACGAAAAATAATTAGTGTCAAAACACTGCGTTCTTCACTGTCTGCTCGAATTCGTGATCGCTGAGATCGATCGATCGTGAAAGCTGAGAAATGAAAATAATTCATTCCATCGAGCGGGGATCGAATCCACAACTATCGTTAGATATTGGGACTATGTCTGCGCTACGATGGTCCGAAATGGTCCGAAATTTATAATATTTATAACTTTATGCGGGGAAAAAGCGTGAAGCTGTGCTTTTTCATGTGTTTATAAACGATATTATCAGTCTTTCTGCCCTTACTGTTGAACCTAGGCCTCCCCCAAATATCTCCACGCCTATCGATCCTGCTGTGCCTGTAGTCAGGGCTTCTCGTGACCTTGACCAGATCTACGGTACACATAGTGGATGACCTGCCCACTCACCGCTTTGAACAGACACCAAAGCGAAGAAATTAAAAAAAATATTTCATTTCCTAGAATGGGAATCGAACCAACATCCGGCACAAGCGTGTGACTGTACACGTGTGCAGTCACACGCTTATGCCCCTATGCCCTAACTAGCCGTAAGTATTCTGTTCTTGAAATTAATTATTGCTTCAATTATTGCTGTTATAAAAAACGGCGTTGAGTTACGCCACTTAACACACGGATAGACTGTAAAAAATAGAGTCTCTCAACATTATATTTTCTATATCTCAACATTATATTTTCTATATTATAATACCTATAGTAGGGCTATATTATGAAATTATAATTTTCTTCACATTCGCCCAACAACAAGGAAGTTAGTTATATCTAACAAACACGTGTTCATATAGATACAGTAATGTTGGCAACATCTTATGTTTAGGGAAGTCAAAGTGGTCATTTTCTGAATTAAAATGTACTATTCCTATATATTTAAGTGGGAATTCTTGTTTGTTTATTTATTTATTTATTTATTTAAAAGTTCCTCGTTCTTGGGAGTTTTATGGAAATTTTATTCTTTATAACATTGTTTGAAGGTATTACTTCAAACTGGACTGGGGCTAGAAAAATATTATTGGATAACTTATAAAAAATCACTTCTTTGGAAACCGTCAAAAGGGTACAGGTTCAATTTCGAATTTTACACATTTTGAAATCTACACTCAACTACTCTTTTAAACTTATCTTAATGAACGATAGCGTTTTAACTGAGTTAAAAAGCTATCGTTCATTAAGAATAAGTTCTCTTTTTTTAGCTTCACTCTGTATCCCACACATAGCAGGGTAAGCATAGGAAACTTGGGAATTTAATGTCAAGACACTCTGTTTCCATTAAGACCGTTGTCCACTTTCCACCAAACTGAGTGACATTGCGTGTTGAATGGCGGATCTCAACGCCGAGCTTTGCTTCGTTCGTAAAATGAAAATATTATATGATCCCTTCCCATTTGGGAATCGAACCTACAACCCCATCGCGTTTACAATCCCAATGACTTCAACTATAAGCAGTAACCTATATAAATAAAACTAATACCAAAATATAGTACTCCGAAAGCACTTTACTTTGATTTAGGTATATTTACAATATACGCCTGAACCAACTCCTGCATTATGTTTCATAAGTATTGATATTTGCGTTTCAATTATAATCTGTTTATTTTCTAGATCTCAATTCTCATCTAAATCAAAGAAAAGCGTTTTCCGGCCTTATAGATTCGGTTTCCACTCGGAGGATTTTCGGTTGAGGTTCAGGTTCGTATCCTCGCTCTAGTAAGGCAAGCGTTGAACTCAGCGAAAAGAGAAGAAGAGAAGAGAACTCTGAGAAAAGAGGAGAACGGAAGCGTCTTATGGGATAAAGTGTGACGCTAAGAATAGTAATTACTTATAATAATAAAAGCATAATTTTTTTACGGGATCGAAGAATCCAGAGATTATTTGACTTTGACTTTGACTAAGCTGACTCTCATATGACTTTGAACGGACAGTTCTGAGTTCGATTATTTTTATTTCCCTACTCTGCTTGACATAGTGCGGCGTTGAATTTCGTTAATAAAAACAATGACAACAATGGACAGCAATGGACAGCGGAAACCAAGTGTCTTAACACCAAGTTTTCCTTGTTTAGTCTGCGGGAATAGGCGTGAAGCTGTAATTAAAAAATATACATCTTCAAGAATATACCTAAAAAAATATACATTTTCAAAAATATACTTTAAAAAATATACATCTTCAAAAATATATTTTAAAAAATATCCATCTTCACAAATTAACTTACTAAGAGCCTTAGAATAAGAAACGGACTATTCGATGCATTTAGTGTCTATTTTTATTTACGCACTAACTATCGTATATCCTTGACCGAGAGATGGGGGTATTGCTCTGATGTTACGAAATTACGTCTAAGATCATACATCGCTGAGTTCCGCCTCTCAATACACAACGCCTCCAGAATTCGGCGCAAAATTAAGAACGGAGTGTCTTTACACTTCCTACTGATATGATTTAATTTTTTAATTTCTGACAACATAGTTTTTCTTAATATTTTCAGTAGACAGAAAGTGATTACTCTTCTTTTAGATACTATGAGTTAGATAGTAAAATATAACGCTTCCTTACTTGACAAAAACACCGACAAAGTAAAGTCAAATGTTAAAGTAATAAAAAGAAGGACTTGAGCACGAAGGGTTCCCCACTATTATATTTAAAAACGGCAAAAAAATATATATTTGTTTTATGGAAGGCCCTATTAAATATTTATTCTATTCTAATATAACTGTTTATTTTTATAGTGAAAATATAATTTAATATCAGTAAATATTTTGGAACATCTACCTGTTGTCGTTATCAATATCGAGCAAAAACAAGCAATAAAATTGCGATTGTTGTATGGAGTTCTTTTAAATATTTATCCAATTCTTTTATTAGTATTTGCTGTTATCAGGGCAACATAAATACATAATCTACTAAAATTTTAACTGTCTATCATAGTTCATGAGATACAGTCTGATAACAGACGGACAGATTTTAAGTAATAAGGTTTACTTACTCCTTTGGGGTATGGAACTCTAAAAAGAGACTATATATAATATCAAAGACTACATATGAGGCCAGTCGTGGCGCAGCGGCACGAGGTGTGACTGTAAAACCGACTGGTTGTGGGTTCGATCCCCACTCGAGATGAAGTATTTACTTAAATTTATATTTTCATTTCTTCGCTCTGATATCGAGGTTAAGCGCGGCGTTAAGTTCTGCCACTCAACACGCAATGCCTCCAGAATTTGCCAGAAAGTGGGGAACGGAGTGTCATAACACTAGGTTCCCTCTGCCTACCCTGCTGTGTGCGGGATACAGCGTGAAGCTGATTTGATTTAATTTCATTTTGATTTAATATAATATCAACTTCTTGTTTCGACTTCTCCTCCGTGGTCTAAATAGAAATAAATAAGAGATGTGTATGACACTTGACACATTCTTATAATCTATGGCAACTCCAATAGCAGCAGAATAAAAGGAATATCGAGATGTTAATTATGCCTTCCTCGATAAATGGATTATAGAACAGAAAAATATTTTTTCAATTCGAACCCGTAGTTCTTGAAAATGGAGCATTCAACCAAACAAACTTTTCAGCTTTATCATATTAGTATAGAAGTATATATTAATATTAAGACTCTGTCTATAGAATTTGAAACCGCACCCATTACTTTTAATTAAACACACCTTTATTCGTCTATCGTAAATGTATCGTGATGCAATTTGCTTATTTTTTATTAACATCGCAGGGTAGGTAGAGGGAACCTGGGCACCTAGTGTTTAGTTATTGATCCCATTGAGTTTTCATTGAGACACTTCCATTTCTCACTTTTCGCCGAATTCTGAAGATGCTAAGCACATGTTGAGTAGAGGAACTCAATGCCGCATTTTGCATCGTTACCAGAAAGAGGAAACTGAAAATATAAATTATTTCATTTATTCGAGTGGAAATTGAACCCACAACCTAGTCGCACGCTTGTGCCGTACCTCTGACCTCAAACTATATTTTCTTTACACAAAAATTAGTTTAAAGAACATAAAATATTGTAAAACCTTCTAAACCACTCTCTAACAAAAACATATATTTCCTCCATTTTCAAACCTACTACCCTTCATTCTCATCCAATATAACAACAACTCAACCATATGTTACAACTAAATATCAATAATTACAATAACATTTATTATAAGTACAAATTCATTTATGTACCAACATCATGCGTAGGCGCCGATAGTTCGGTCACTGACCTCGACCTGGATATGTAAAACGCTGGGAACATTAATCCTTGCTATATACATATATAAGGCAAGTAGTATAGTAAGAATCGAACCCGCTACTGTAGCGGGTTGTGGTGTCGATTCTTACTCAGGAAAGTAAATTATTTCCTTTTGACTTTTTGAGGCCAGTCGTGGCGCAGGGGCACAAAGTGTGACTGTAAACCGACTGGTTGTGGGTTCGATCCCCACTCGAGGAGATTAAATATTTACTTAAATTTATATTTCCATTTCTTCGCTCTGGTGTTGAGGACAAGCGCGGCGTTGAGTTCTGCCACTCAACACGCAATACCTCCAGAATACGTCAGAAAGTGGGGAAGGGAGTGTCTTAACACTAGGTTCCCTCTGCCTACCCTGCAGTGTGTATCCGTTCTGGAGAAATAATAATATATTAATACTTAATAAAGCAGCGGTACAGCGAGTGGTCGTAAACGCGACGGTTGTGGGTTCGCTTCTCATTTGATGAAATGAATTTTTGCTTGGTAAAAAGGCAAAGCGTGACGTTGAGTCATCACCACCTAATAATTAATGTCTCGATTTCTGGCGGAAAGTGGAAAACGGAGTGTTTTGAGATTAAATTATCTAGTTCACTATAGATTATATAGATGCTTTGTATATAAGAGATAGTGCGTGAAAATAAAGAAAAAAGAAATATATGTATGTTTTTTTGCTCATAACATGGTAACGTATACCTTAAGGAATATTAATAACTCGGCATATCTGTCTGTTCGTAGCTGTCTAAAAGGTTTTTATTTTTTGTTTGAAGGATTTAAATAAATTATTTCTTACTAGAATAGTATCTTGAGACATTATGTAGGTACCGTCGTCATACTGTTGTAGGTTCGATTTCCACTTGTGGTATTTTTTTATTTTAAAAATTATAAATTTGAGTAATTTGTATAAGCGTTTATATTTTTTGTCATCTATTTGTTTATTATTCTACACTGAATCGATAGCGTAGCTCTATCTCACATTTTTTTTTAATTATATATTTTTTTATTTCTTAAAGCTTTTCATTTTTATTTAATTGTTAACTATTTTGGCGTAATTGAACGCCGTGCATTGTTTGCCAGAGCAAGGTAATGAAAATAAATACAATTACTCCTCCGAGTGGACATCGAACCCGCAACCGTCGCGTTTTTGGCACAGACGTTGTTCCATTGTGCCAATTTTTTTAATACCAGGAAATATTCATAAAATAAATATTAATTTATAAAATATAAAATAAATTATAGCTATTGTTATTCCCAATAAGGTATAATAGAGTGAATCATTTTCATATTTTTTTATAAATAAAACAGTTTTACAAAATAATGTGTTTATATTGAAAATATAAATATATAATAACTTTATTAAAATCTGTAAAAAAAATCCATAATTTCTGTGACAAAACGTGATTGTAAGCGTGATTGTGGGTACTTTTCCCACCCGAAAAAAATGATCTATTTTCATTTTCCCGTTTCGCTAGCACGCAATGTTTCCAAAAATTGTTGTGAAGTTACTGCTGCTGTTTTTAGGGTTCCGTACTTTTTAAGGAAAAAAGGAACCCTTAAGACCATTTAGTTGTTCGTATGTCAGTCTGTCTGTCAATTCTTTATCTCAAGAACGCTTGTAGATATCGAGTTGAAATTCAAACCATATACAATATACTCAGATGTACGGCCCAATAATTTCCTGCAAAAATCGTATTTCTACATTTACTTAAAAATAAAAAAAATATTTATAAAAACAAAAATCCCGACTGCATAAAACTAAAAAGAAAATAAACGAGCCCAATAGTTTATTAGAATTAACAGTCGGGACCTCCTTAAATTATGCAGGGTTCCTGGTAAAGATTTCATTGATTGAAGAATTACTTATAGGTCCCGACTGTTAATTCTAATAAACTATTGGGCTTGTTTATTTTCTTTTTAGTTTTATACAGTCGGGATTTTTGTTTTTATAAATATTTTTTTATTTTTCACTTTTTTGTTAGGATTCATTATGGTAATGATAATCATGATATATCTTTTTGAAATCCTCGTATTAAGCTCTTGGATTTGATACTGATATTGTGGTATTCGAAATCAAAATATATTTTTTCACTAAGTCTAATGGCGTCTCACAGCTGCCATTATTGATTTTTTTTACCGTCATCTATCTAAGAACACTTGGGCTGCTAATACAAATCTAACGATACTTCAATTAAGTAAATCTGTTTAGCGGTTCTGGAGATATGAGATAATAAAGAATATTACATACATACAAGATACGCGCGAAAAACATAACCCTTCCTTAGCAGTCGGGAAAAATATGATCGTTTATGTCGTGAAAAACTATAAATGGAATCAAAATTAATAGGGTACTTCCGGTTGACCTAGAATTACGAAATTTGGCAACTAGCATCTACAGGTAGTAGTAGTTCAGAAAAAAACATTTGTGGTTGAATCCTAAACAATAATAGCCTTAAAAGGTTGGCAAAATTTGGTATTAAAGCCACAAGTTCAAGTGAGATATCAGGCGAAAGGGCTCTGGCTTTTCTAAGCTTGAATTTCCGAAAAGGCTCGAGACCTCCAATTTTTGTACGGAACACTCATAGTGCGAGTCCGACTCGCGCTTGTCTGCCTTCTATCTTTTCTTAAGTCGAACCTACACTAACAAACACAATAACCACGTCTTGTACCATTACATTTCAAGTCATTTAGTGGAGATATAATAAAAATAATTACATTCGTGAATTGAGTCATATTAGTATGCAGTATTGAGTTAAAACGTAGAGCCATTACTTGATTGTTCTTGCGCAAGATGGTAGCGTCGTGCACAAAAGTTACTAATAAACAACTATGAATATTTCAGCTTGTAATATAAGGATAGAAGTGAATAGTTTGTTTGATTGTATGCAAGAATCTCAGGAACTACTGTTCCAAATAGATTATTTTAAAAAGTTTAATTAAAATTTCATTTCCACATTTCGAGAATTTGCATATTAAATGAAAATCGACATATATGTATATTATAAAAGAACAGAAAAGAAATTTTTCTCACAAAAGATAAGAGAAAAGAATAGGTTTATTGATAATTTTAGTTTGTCTATGTATTAGTTTGTGCGTCACTCATTATTGTACAGAAATTAATAAATTTTGGTAATTTCTTAGAGTAAACAGGCACATATTCGGCATTTTTATTGCTAACAATTTAAATATACTCTTTCCTTCGAGTGAAAATTGAACCCACAACCGTCACGTTAACAGAGCATATCCCACCCCATCACGATAACTTTTACTAAATATACTTTATAGAAAAATCAAACCCCAAACCACCGTTCCACACGCCAGTACAAACCTAGAGCATATTTAAATTAAACATAATGACAGTCATCATGTATTATATATGAAGAATGATTCGTGAATTAGTACCATAATGGCTGATACGGTAGCTGGCGAAACTTTTTTAATGTAATATAACCTAAGGTAATTGTATTTCTCTATTATATATGTATGTATGTTTGTTTGTATGTTGAAACCGTTGTGGCATAGTAAGAAAGATTTTGATTGTGAGTTAGATTTCTACTTTTGGGTACGATTATATCATTTTTTTTTCATTCTGTATCCTGCACAGCTAAGTAGGGAGAGGGAACGTGGGAACGTAATGTTAAGATGTTCTGTTCCCATTATGACACTTTCGTGACTTGACTTGACGTGATTTTCACTACCCGGAGTTGGAGTCGAACCCACCACCATTGCGTTTTCAGCCACAGCTTTGTGCTCCTGTGCCTATTTTGTTTAATTTATTATTCAAAATGAAGAGAAAGAGTAGAAAGATTATAATAGTTGCTTAGGGTTTCCTTCATGAAGGGAAATTTAAGCTTTGATTATTATCGCTTTAATTGCTCTATAGGTTTCTTACTTAAAATTGATTTACCTACTTTTAGGTGACAAAAATATTTTGTATATTTTTTAGTTCACGCTGTGTCAGGATATAAGACAGAGGGGCAAAGGGAACCTAATGTTAAAACACCCTATAATTCTTTTCCTCCAGTGGAAATCGAACCCACAACAGTGATACTTACATTATCTTCAGAAAAAAATCAATTAAAATGCAATAAACATATTATACTAGCAACCCAAATGCTTTCTTCTCTCTTCGCTCTCTTAAATTTATTGTTATATAAAAGCGCAGGGGAACAAAGTATGACTGTAAAATCGACTGGTTATGAGTTCAATCCCCACTCGAGGAAATTAAATATTTAGTTACATTTATATTATATTTCCATTTCTTCGCTCTGGTGTCGAGCCAAGCGCGGCGTTGATTTACGCTACTTAACACATTCAGAATTCGGCGGAAAGAGGGGATCGGAGTTTTTCAACACTAGGTCCCCTTTGCTTACCCTGCTGTGTGCGGAATACATCGTGAAGCGGATTTTTTTTATATAATAGCCAAATTACCGGAAATATTTATAGAAATTGTAGCCTATGTGTTATTTATATACGTGAGCTATAACACTGTAAAGTTTCATCGAAATCCGTTTAGTACTTTTTGTGTGAAAGTGGAATAAACATCCATACTTACAAACTTTCACATTTATAATATTTTTTTAACATCACGCTGTATCCCGCACACAGCAGGGTAGACAGAGGGAACCTAGTGTTAAGACACATCGTTCCCCACTTTCTGCCAAAATTCTGGAGGCATTGCGTGTTGAGTGGCAGAACTCAAAGCCGCGCTTTGCCTCGACACCAGAGCGAAGAAATGCAAATACAATTTTAAGTAAATATTTCACCTCCTCGAGTGGGGATCGAACCCACAACCAGTATGTTTTACAGTCACACTTTATGTCGCTGCGCAACGACTGGCCTCTATATAATGTCAATAGGCTTATATAAAATTAACAATAATAATTTGACATTTACCTCTACTGTGAATTTATCCAATTGGGGTTCTGAAGGCAAGACGTAAGTAAATTTTAATCATTACTTACATATTATATATTGAAGATTATGATTTATTTTAATATTTCATATGTCTACATATTATATTAGAGGCCAGTCGTGGCGCAACGGCACGAGTTGTGACTGCAAAATCGACTGGTTGTGGGTTCGATCCCCACTCGAGGAGATGAAATATTTACTTAAATTTATATTTCCATTTCTTCGCTCTGGTGTCGAGATTAAGCGCGGCGTTGAGTTCTGCCACTCAACACGCAATACCTCCAGAATTCGGCAGAAAGTGGGGAACGGAGTATCTTAGCACAAGGTTCCCCCTGCCTACCCTGCTGTGTGCGGGATACAGCGTGAAGCTGATTTTTTTTTTTTACATATTATATCTAACGATGAATGATTTTTGTATTAAAATTAATATAAGAGATTTTATTCTTTACGCGTTTCCCACATGTTTATTAATATGTATTTTAGTTATACAGTGGGAACCTAATATGTTATTAGGTTCCCACTGTATAACTAAAATACATATTAATATATATAATAAAAATAGGAATAAATATGAATAAAAATAGGCCGTGGCATATTGAGATAGCATTTGACTGATAAATATTGGTTGTTATTGTAGGTCTTGGCCCCCTCGAGTGAGTGATCTTTTTAGTTTCACGCTGAATCACCTACATAGTAGGGTAGATAAAGCAATCCTGGGAACCTAGTGTTAAGACACCGTTCCACACTTACCTCCGAAATCTGGAGACTTTGCCTCTATGATTATGTCAATTTATTTTCATTTCCCCATTCTCGTTGGGAAAGCGTGACATCGAGTTACACCTTACCGTATTATCTCAAATTCGTGTCCATAGCGAAGAACAAAGTCTCTTTTGTCATACAAAAATTGAATTACATAGTAGTATAAGCCATTTAAGAATTGAACCCACAATCATCGTAGTTGAATCGTAAAAAAAAACCTAATTATAAACACAATTTTATCTTTGCGTTCAATTAAACACGGTTTCAATTTAATGCCAAGGTTCGTAAATGAGAATAATACATCACGAGAAATATAAAATACATGTATTAATTTTATAAAATTTAAAATTAAAAAAATAAATTAGCTTCAAGCTATATCCCGCATATCTGCTGTATGGTAGGCAGGGGGAACCTAGTGTTAAGATACTCCGTTCCCCACTTTCTTCGAATTCTGGAGGCATTGCGTGTTGAGTGGCAGAACTCAACGCCGCGCTTTGCCTCGACACCAGAGCGAAGAAATGGAAATATAAATTTAAGTAAATATTTCATCTCCTCGAGTGGGGATCGAACCCACAACCCATCGGTTTTACAGTCACACTTCGTGCCACTGCGCCACGACTGGCCTCTATAGTATAATATTATATATATTTTATAGTGTAATATTATAGAAAATTCTACAATTACTGAGTGACTGACAGATAAAATTCAAACGAAAGTATTAGCCTTGGAAAGTTGAAAGGCATGTAGGAAGTTAAGGGTATGTAGGGGAACCTTAAAAGATTATAAGAAAAAGGAACGGGAAAAAAGAAATTTCTCATTTTACATCCTTAACTCCACGCAAACAGAGCCGTTGGCGACGACTAGTCTTTCATGTATAAATATAATTATACTGTAAAACGGTCAATGTTACACAAAGTAGAGCATTCGTGTTTATTTGTTTACTGAAAAATAAAAACCTATGAAATAGTGCTTACTGTTAGTGACTGTTATATTTTTTTTTAACTTCAGGCTTCACGCATTTCCGGTTATAATAGGGCAGCTGGGTAGGCCTCGGTAATAAACATTTCATTTTATTATTTCCCACCTAATTTAAAGATATTGGTGATTAAGCGGCGGAACACAACTCCGCGGTTTATATGATCTAAGTTCTGTTACGGTACCAGTTCTCTTGAACTGGGAAGGGAGGAAAACGAAACTAATATAAATATATATATTAGCTTCACGCTGTATCCCGCACACAGCAGGGTAGGCAGAAGGAACCTAATGTTAAGATACTCCGTTCCCCACTTTCTGCCGAATTCTGGAGGCATTTGCGTGTTGAGTGGCAGAACTCAACGCCGCAATATATAAATATATATAATTCGACGGAGAAAAAACTGCTTGTATCGAATCAGATGTAATGCTTTGATCTCCATTAATAACATTCTAGAGAACCAATTTACAGGTACAATACGCGTTGCCATAGCCAGGCGGAAAGCAATGCCACACTTTGTCTCAATACCAGAGATAAATAAATATGTCATTTCCGCGAGTGGAGATCGAACCTACACACTTGTGCCCCTGCGCCATGACTGGCCTCACATTTATTTTATTAATTTAATGTATGTTTTTACAATATTTAAAATTCTCCTTCTCTATGTAAGTGTGCTAAATGTCACACTCCTTCGTCCGTACAATTTTCGTTAAAAATAGAGGTACAAAACTTTTGCTTTAGGAATTTATCTTTTAATCATTCGAAGTATACCTTTTTAACGAAACACGGTGTCAATTTCCGCTATTTAGCTGCACAATGCTAGCTAGGCAACGTAACGTTACGGTAGTGGGTTCGATTCGAATATTTAAATTTAGATTATGAGATGCAGGCGAGGGTTAGTGCATTTTAAAGGGGTCTACATCTGTATTAATAAGTATATTTAATATTTGTTGTAAATTCATTCAGTAAAATACATTACACAAATGACATTTTTCTTTAGGTCAGTTTAATTTATAAGATAGATAACAAACGTATTTGAGAAAACTTAAAAAAATTAAACGTCGTCGCCGTCGAAACATTACATTATTCATTCTCCCGAGTGAGGATTCTTTCTACTTTTTTCTCTTCACAGTGTATCCCACACATCGCAAGAGAGGCACAGGGAACCTGGGAACCTAGTGCTTAGACACTACATTCCCATCAAGACTTTCGTTCCCCACTTACTGCCAAATTCCGAAGCATGTTGAATTAAGTAGCGAAAATCGACGTCGAGCGATGATTCATTACTGGAGCGAAGAAATTAAAATATTCAATAACTTATTTCCTCGACTGGAAATCGAACCTTCATCTAAGTCACGAGTTTGTGCCACTCCGCCACGACTGGCCTCATAATACTTGTTATATATTAAATTATTAATTATACATCGTAAAACGCCTCGAAATAGGGGTAAAAGTATTTATTTGTTAAAGAAACAATATTATTTTGGTCCGGCATCGTCAGTCCGTGCAATTTGTAGTCGATATGGGTTCGTGTGTCATAGAATATGTAACGGAGAAATGTTTTCATTCATTTTTTTTGTATGACTGTAGTTTGAGGCCAGTCGTAGCGTAGTGTGACTGTAATATCGACTGGTTGTGGGTTCGATCCCCACTCGAGAAAATTAAATATTTATTTACATTTATATTTTCATTTCTTTGCTCTGGTGTCGAGGTAAAACGCGGCGTTGAGCTCCTCCACTCAACACGCAACGTCTCCAGAGCTCGGCGGAGAGTGGGGAACGGAGTGTCTTAACACTAGGTTTGCTCTGCCTACTCTGCTGTGTGCGAGATACAGCGTGATGCCGACTGTAGTTTAATTTGAAACTAGTATAAGTTCAGGATGACTTACGAATTTAGTCTGTTTTTTACTTTAAGTATCAAATGAAAAATGATAGCTACAAATGGCAATTCTTTTAAGAGAGGCAAGAGAAACCTCCGTTGATCTTTGAGAACACAAAAAGGATACCTAAAAGCATGATACTATCTTGCATATAAAAGAAAACACTAGACTAACCTATAAACCTCATCATGGCACAGGGGTAGAAGTGTGCGACTGTAAGCATGACGGTTGGGGATTTGATTCCCATTCTAATAACGAAGCAAAACGCGGCGTTGAGTTCTTCCACTTAACACGCAATACAAGAGTCAATACAAGAATTAGGCAGAAAGTGACGAAGGGAAGTGTCTCAATCGGAATGAAACGACTGAACGGAAATGGAATATCTTAACACTAGGTTCCCGGGTTGCACCAATCTATCCTACTATGTACAGGATACAGCGTAAACCTACAAAACCTATAAAAACACAAATTTCTTATACAAATAAATAAATAATCTATGCACATCTGTCATTCAGTCCAGTCACGTAGGCCCACCGACCGACCACCGTAAGCTTGGTTAGAGCGAGGCATAAAAACTTACGGCAGCGAGCTTTGAAATTCAAATATGAATATCGATACCGTGTGTTGGGAATATTTGCTTGATATAGATAGATATAGATAGATAGATATAGATAGATATAGATATATCAATCCTTATAACTAAAGGCTGAATGATCCTAGTGTTAAGACACTCTGTTCTGTTGATTTCTGCTATATTTTAAGATATTGAGTTGTGTTGTTGTAGGAAGGCTATTTACTATTTTGTTGGGCGAGAATCGAATCGATAACTATTGCATATACTGTAAATCTTTGTCGGTATTCTGAGGCCGTGATGTGTCGCTGACCCTATGAAATAAACGTGAAATATTACAATTGTGAAAATTTGTGAGAATAGATTCTTATTCCACTGTCACGCAAAAACATAATAAATATAATATATTTTAGATATAAATATTTTTTTGTTTATTTTGACGTAAGCTATTAAAGCGAAACAGTTTTAGTTGGGAAGGTAAAGAAATTCAAGAAAATCAAGTCGTTCCGTTCCCATATATTCGAGTCGATTGTGGGTTCGACTCCTACTCGAGTGAATACAACAGTTCATATTTTCATTTCTTTGCTCTAAGGACGAGGCAAAAAGCGTGGCGTTGAGTTCCGCTACTCGATATGCAATGCAATCCTGAATTTAGCGAAAAGCGGAAAACGGAAATGTCTTAACGTGAACTGAGTATCTTAACACTAGGGTCATGTTTCCCTCAGCCTACTTTGCTATATGCGGGTTACAGCGTGAAGCGAAAAGTAACATCTTATTTGAAATTAGAAGCTACTACTACGATACTATGACATAGGCTCCTCCATCTTTTCACTACTAAACCTAAGGATGTCAAGTTAGTATATATATATCTAAAAGATTTTTTTTAATAAAAATATATATATTTTCATGAAACGTAGAGAAGCATTTCAATATTTTAAAATTTTTAAAGTGAAATGAAAGTTTCCAACGTCACATAAATTGCTGTTGGTGGAAAACAAAATGAAGACTTGCATTTATACGAGTGTGTTTGAGCAAATCCTAAGAAAAAATGATGAAATTCATCTGTTTATTTTTTTTTAATTTACTGTGTATCCCACAGCAGTAGGCAGAGGGAACCTGGGAATCTGGGACCCTAGTTTAAGACATCGCGGGCCTCAGGCTTTATTTATAAATAAGAATAGTTATTATTTGTTGTTAATATTGAAAGTGTAATGTGTATACAAAGACCGTGGTAGCGCAGTGTCTCAGCGTATAACAATAATCGACGGTTGTGGGTTCGATTTCCACGCAGACGAATGAATTAGTTTCAATCCCTCGCTCTGGTAACATAATAAAGCGCGGCGTTAAGCTCTGTCTCTGCGAGAAATGGGCGGAAAATGCCAGACGGAGTGTCAAAACCCTAACATCTCTCTGCCTCTCATGCTCTATGGATACAGCGTGAAACTTAAAAAATAGCACAAATCCCTTAACAGGTTTCTAACCCACAACCAATCCAAACCGTCCAGTAACTATTAAACACTATAAACACAATTTATTTTGTTAAATATGTATGTTAATATCACCATGTATTATTTATAAAGCGACAGCACGTGTTCGTTTTGATAACCATTGGATGGTACGTGATTTATTTATATTGACGGTCTGTGTACCTGCGTCTCAATATATACGGAATAAATGCTAGATAAAACCGTAGTGACTAATCTCTATTTTCTCTTGTTAGTGCAAAGTGTATTTGAATTAAGGCTGAGGTATTAAGTTTGATGAATCAGTGGTGAAATATTTAACATCCTCAGAAATTCTGTTTTTAAAGGCATTCATAAATATAATAGAACCCAAAGCATTGATTTAAATTTTTTGTCTGTATGTCTATATGTTTTTTTTTTGTTCAACAAAAATCAAAGTACGTTTTACTTTATGTTAAATAAACTATATTTTTAGTTTTTAGTTTAGTTGTCTGAAGTCGGTTATTATTTTTCCTAAGAACTAATAGAGTGTAAAAGCAATTCGGATTAGTAAATAAATTAATATGTAGTTGTCGCCAGTTGTAGTAGTTTCAATAAAAAAAATTGACTTTGATTTTATATTACTATTTAGATTAACTACTGATAGTAGTACCCATATACAAAATATTTTTGTTATTTTTTTCTTTTATGGCGTTTAGAATCTGGTGTAAATTTCTTTGTTCGATCCTCTTAGACCACGTGTAGTATTAGTTCCCACCGTCTATCATACTATCCTAGTCCAGTTCAGTTATTAATTTGTGGCGTTGTAAATAAAATATTTATTTAAATTTATTAATTCCATTTCTTCCTTCGTCGAGGCAAAAGGTGACTTTGAGTTTCGCCACTCCAGAATCCGGTGTAAAATGGTGAACGGAGTATCTTAACACTAGGTTCCCTCTGCCTACCCAGTCGTGTGTATTTTTACATGAAAATTGGTTAGCAATAACGAATATTTTATAAGTATGTTAGTTTATAGCTAAATACTATTATATAGAATATACTTACATAAAAAATTACACAGAATATTAAAATACTATATCTCTGTAATAAATAGAAAATTGAATATGAAGTGATTCAACATTCTTCCTAATTTATTAAAATGTAAAAGAAATGTCAAAATAAAAAAATGCACTTTTTGTAAATATATTACAATACGTAGTATAACTATTTAAATTAGATTTGTACCCAGCGAGTGCAGTCTACAATATTTAAAAGTTGATATGGAATATTTTGTAAAATAGACCATCGTGGCTCATCGTGGAACAACTTCTTACTGGATTCTTTCCACATTTGGGGGAATAAATAATATGCATTTCATTGTTGTAAAAAAAAGGTAACGACCATACAATCTACAATGTTTCGGAACTGTTATTGCAAATTTAATTGAAGAACGCAGTGTCTGAACACTACACTATCCCTCTACCTACGCTGTTGTGCGGGAAAACGAGTTAAGCTACTTTTCAATTATAAAGATAGAAAATACTATATTATAATAATATGTATGCTTATTAATAAAAGGCAGAGGCAAAACAAATGATGTGCTTTATGCGGGATACAGCGTGAAGCTTAAGAAAAGAAACCCAATTTCGCCAAGTCAAGATAAAAGGTCGCCTAAGAAGAAACACATATCACAGGCAGGTACTTCTATAGATAGCGTCATAAATCTTAGTTAACTTGCAAAAAGCGGGAGCAGCTTATTTAGGGAGCTGAATGTATCATTAGGTTTAATTGAGATTAAATGTTGATATAGATGCTAATCTTGAGGCCGTCGTGGCGCAGCGTGTGATTATATATATGAAGGTTGTGGGTTCGATTTTCTTTTTTTATGAATTATTTAATATTTTTTAATATTCGCTTGTCTGTTTTGGTAACAAGACAAAGCGAGAAGTAAAGCTCCGCCACTCAATATGCAATATTTAAAAAAAATCGGTAGGAAAATGGAGAATGTCTTGGATATGAAACATAATAATGTTATTTTATATTTTAATTTTTCCGCCCAGAATTTGTTTCGTCGGAGTTGAGTTCCTCAACTCATCACGCAATGCTTTCAGAATTCGACAGAAAACAGAAAACGGAGTGTCTTAACACTAGGTTCCCTCTGCCTACCCTGCTGTGTGCGGGATACAGCGTGAAGCTGTTATATTATTTATTTTAATAATCTTATTAAGTACTTGTATTATATGACTTTTATAATGAATAATTGTATTTTTATCCTGTTTTTACTAACGGACATACTGTAAGTTAAGCTGTCATGGAGCAGCAGTGTAGAGTGATTATAAACGCGACGGTTCTGGAGTCGATGTCCACTCGGGGAATTAATTATTTTAATTCCCCAAAATTTATTCCAAATACATCAAAAACGGTGCATAAACAGTATTTTTGATGGCGTTGACTTAGAAGCTTAATTTTTTCTCTGATTCAAGGAACTGTAAATTAAATATTTGATTTTAGTTTCTACTTGAAACCTACACGCGATCTTGAGATAAGTTATATTGACAGACGGATAACAAAGTGATCTTATAAGGGTTCCGCTACTTTCTTTTGAGGTACGGAACCCTAAAAAGTTGACGCTTTTTCCACACAGCGAAAGCGAAAAATAAATCAATGCAATCATTCCCCCGATTTGGAATCGAATCCATAAGCATCGGGTTTACAGTCAAACGTCAGTCCATGACGACCTCTTAACTGGATTCGAACCTAAAAAAGATTGCAGAAACAAAATAAAGATATCCCTACTATAATTTCCAAGTACTCAAATAGGCAAAAGTGAATATTTAATTCCAAAGCAGACGGCTGAATACGCCTCGCTCATTAACTGAAAAGCGACATTTTAAATGCATACGAATATAGGGAGGTTGTGTCACCACTATCGATCTCTATTTGTAGATATATTATTTATATATTAAAATGTAATAATATGTATAGTGGGGAACGAAGTGTCTTAACACTAGGTTCCCTCAATCTACCCTGCTGTGTGCGGGATACAGCGTGAAGCTGATTTAATTTAATAATAGTATCAGTTATGGTAAGAAGTATGTCTTCCTATGTCTGTTGATTTGTCCAATTTTGGGTAATTGCTGTACCGATTTTTTGTGAAACTTGACAAAGATGAAATTTTGAGATAAAGAAAAATCTTCGAAATTTAGCTTCACGCTGCATGCTGCTCATAGATAGATAGGCAAAAAGAAACTATAGAGAAATATAGGGAATCTAATGTTAATACACTCCATGAAGACACTTTCTTTCTCCACTTTTCGCTGAATTCAGTAGGCATTATGTGTTGAGCGGTGGAATTGAACGCCGTGCTTTGCCTCGCTACCAGATAAACATTTATAGGAAGCATTCCTTCTAACAACAACTTTACACTAATTCATCATAATATATAACATACATATAACTAAAACTCAAAGCGCATAAAACTGATACAAGGAGAATTCGAAACAAAATTTAAACGTACATATTACCAAACCCGTCATTACTATTACTCTGTAACACAAGGCCATACTGAAACTTACTTAAAAATTGAAACCTAAATACGTTCTCGAATATCCTATAAATAATATCCACTGCATTTGCCTAGGGCCAGGGAAAATGCACAGTTGTGCTCTACCTTTGCAATTAGCTATTGGAATACCGCTTTTATTCGAAATTAGACTCTATGGTCGTCTTAGGTCAGTTTCTGTTTGTAAACGCAAAGGTTCTGAGTTCGATCCCCACTCTACTTCCATGTTTTGGTAGGTAAAGCACGGCGTCGAGTTTCGTCAATCAACGTACAATGTCTCGAAAGCAAGTCGGAAAATAGAGAACGGAGTATTTTAACACTACTTTCTCACTGCCTACATACAGATAACGTTAAGCTTTACAAAAAAATAAGCTTTCTATGCTTGTATACCGACCATTGAATTCTAAAGGAATAATTTTAAAAATAATATAATACATTAATTTATATGCCTTTAAAAAATAAACAAATGTATATAAATTTAAAAAAAAAATTAAATCAGCTTCACGCTGTATCCCGCACACAGCAGGTAGGCAGAGGGNCTCGACACCAGAGCGAAGAAATAGAAACATAAATTTAAGTAAATATTTCATCTCCTCGAGTGGGGATCGAACCCACAACCAGTCGGTTTTACAGTCACACCTCGTACCGCTGCGCCACGGCTGGCCTCAACAAATGTATATCACACACAAAAAAGACATTATGTTATATCCTTCATTTTCCATTTAATTTAATATTACAAAGACGAAGAAAATAAGTTTTTTAATTTTACTGATTGTTACTAAATAAAACTCTAAGTGTTTGTGTGGTGGAACGAGCTAATCTCAGAAACTGCTAGTTCGAATTGGTTTTTTAGCTTCACTTTACCGTACTATACCGTATTCCGCACATAGCTAGGTAGGTAGAGGGAACCTGAAGACCGTAGTAATAATACATTTCTTTTCACCATTCTCCACCGAATTTTCGAGCTATTGAGTAATGGGGGCGGAACTCATCGCCGCGCTTTGCCTCGTTACTAGAGCATTAAAACACACAATATTAAGAAAACACATATGCATTTACAGTCACACGTTCGTTTCCCAGCGCCGCGGCGGCCTCTAATTAGACTTAAATAATATTAAACAAATAATCATAAAAAAAAGCGAGCGAAGCCGCAGACTGACCGCTAGTATAATAATATAAAAGGATATATTCTGTTTTTATTCGCTTAAAACGTAAAAAACAACGCAAATCTGTTGATTCCAAATATGTAATTGATGAGATTTGCACAACATTATTTAACTTGGGGGTTAAGACGAGCATATTGGTACCTTGACTTTATTCCTTGTACTACTTACGAAAAAGGATACTCCTGATTGATGATGAAAATAATAAGCCCTCGTGTTGTCTGTGTGTTATTGGTATAGTTATCAAAGCATACTTTTAAAAAAAAAATTTTTTTTGAAAATCCGCTACGTTAATATGTAGCGGAGATTGAACCCGCGCCTCTTACAAAGCTGTTCAAGCATTCTGACTACTAAGCTATGTGTTGTTTTCTAACTACGTCGAAATTTTTATACGTTTGATACAGCTTGTTTATGTAATTAAAATTCGGTCTCCAAAAGGAAGTTGTTGCAGTTTCACAAGTGTGTGACTGTTAACAAAACAATTGTGGTTCCTATTTCATATATAATCAAATATTTAATACTCTCATATTCTAGCTCTGGTAACGACGCAAAGTGCGGCGTTGAGTTTCGCCACTAACCATGCAATGTGTCTATGATTCAGTGAAAGTGGGGAACGGACTGACGAATGTACTTAGTGATTAAGTCAGACCACAGTTTTGAACCTATGATCCTGAGACCAAGAACCATAAAATCAAAGATACGTCGTCGTTGCGCAGTCGTAAAGCATCTGACTCTGAATGCAACGGTTGTGTGTTCGTTTCCCACTTGGGAGAACCAATTATTTTCAATTCGTTGGTAACAACACAAAATGCATGATTGACTGTCGCCAATCAACGATATGTCTCGAAATGTCTCGAAACTTGAGAGAAAATATTTTTAATTTTTTGTATTTAAGTGTTATTTATTCCACACATAGGAAAGAAAAATACTTATTTAGAAAACGTTTAAAAATTTGAACGTAGCGGGACTCAAACTCGTGCTTTCTGGATATCGACCAGGTGCTCCGACCACTAAGCATACGTTCAAGCTTATAATTGAGAGAAAAGTTGTAAATGGAATGATCTCTAGTAGTCTTGCAGGATACAACTAGAAAAAAAAACTAAAAAAACACAGTAAAGCAAAGAAATAAACCTAATGTAATTAGACCGATCCTTAATAAACAAGTAAACATATGAACAAACATACATTGCAAGACTAAATATTTGTTAGACATCAAACTAACGCGTTTTTACCCCATTTCCTCGTCACGTTTACTCGGCTGTGTCATTAACTGATTTTGGTGATATAGAAAATAATACTATTTAAGAGATAGTAACTCGTACTTCTAGTGTAAATCAGCTTCACGCTGTATCCCGCACACAGCAGGGTACGCAGAGGAAACCTAGTGTAAGACACTCCGTTCCCCACTTTCTGCCGAATTCTGGAGGCATTGCGTGTTAAGTGGCAGAACTCAACGCCGCAACTGGTAGTGTAATTTTATTGTAATTTCTACTGTAAATAGAAATATGATATATTACATTATGTATTTCATTTCCTCGAGTGGGAATCGAACCCAAGACTTGTCGCAAATGACGTACAGTCGCTTTTTGTGCCCCTGCGCCATGACTGCCCTCCAGAGTTCGGCGGAAAATGGGGAACGTAGTATCTTTACACTATTTTAAATAAAACTATTTTAACCGGATTAATCGCGTATATTTTGTATTTTTATACATTTTTGGAAACCCGACGTTTCGAACACTTTGCAGTAGTCCGTGGTCACGGGTAGACTGAGGTGGCATTCGTCTGTCAGTTGACATAATTATTATATCAAACTACCGCCAACGATTTCTTAATTGCCTCGCGTACTGCCCTGGATTCCTGCAGAATGAGCTGATGGTATCTTGTCCTCTGGTATGGTGGGTTTGAGACTTCAATGATTTTATGAGTGGGTCCCAGGTGGTAGAAAGCTTCCAGCCATCCTCTCTATTGAAATTAGGATGTTTTTGTATTTCAATAGCCTCGCGGATCATTCTAGGAATGTATCTGTTTTCCTTAGCGAGGATTTGGGGTTTATCAAACCTATTATATCTATATAGAGATAATAGAATAAGATAAGATAATAAGCGCGGTGTTGACTTACGGAACTTAACATGCAACGTCTCGAATTCTAACGGAGAACGAAGTGTCATGACACTTAAAACAACCAAAAACAAAAACTGGAGCCGCTGTCATAATGAATCATTATTAATGATCAACACAAAGCCAAATAGCTTTCAAACGAGCCCTTAAACGACGACGTAAATACAATTTGCAATATGTAATTACGTATGTACATAATTTACTCGACATACTATTATAATGTACAGTAATGTTCTAATACCTTCGAAGACTGCTCGGTCGTGGGAAAATGTATATTTTTATTTAAATATGGATAATCTGTACCAATACTGGTGGAGCGTGCGGCTGTGATCGATGGTTGTGGGTTCGATTCCCACTATGGAGAGTTAAGTCTTTAATATTTTCTTTTTGTCGCTCTGGTAACCTGCCTCAATTCCTAAAAGACCTTTTTGTTTCATTGTATCTGTAGCTCCGTTGCGCTACTTTGGTATATTTTGTCTTAAATTAATAATTAATAATAGTTTAGGCAGAATGTCCTCCGGAACTAGAATAAGTGGCACATAGCGAGGCTAAACTTCAGAACGGCTTAATATGTGCAAACAACTCCGATTATCGTCCCGTGAACGATCATAGAACTACTGTAATCACAAAAGTACGCTATGCCCTGAAATATTTTAGCTATGATAAAGTAGAAGAAACATTCACACTTCACAGTTGCACCCTGTGAACTGTGAAGTGTGAATGTTTCTTCAGTGTGAATTCAAAGAGCCATCGCTTAAAATTGGAAAGACGAACATATGAATTGGGTACTCAATGACTATGGAAACATAGCAGAAATACAAATGTAGAACCGAGATATATGGACACCGCACATAGCCTTGTTCAACGCCAATACAACGACGACGGATCCTTCAGATTCCTTTTATACAACCTCTTTGGTAAACTCCAGAGGGCTGACTTGGGCTTGGGAAATTTGCCGTACGTCATTCCGTACCTGGGTCATACGATGTACAGAATTTTACGCTGTACTTTGGTGCATGGATGCATACCGGCAAACAGGTGCAGTTTACATTTTATAGGCACAAGCCTATCGTCCTAAATGATTACCAGAATGGATCAGGTTGAAAGCTTATAGATATTTATAACGAAAGATTATCCGAGAATATAGCTGCTACCCAAATAGTACTTATCCTTTCACATTGCGAAGAGAAGAAGCCGAGCCAGCGGCCCTTGTAGTAGTTCCAGCGATAGTTATTTCGCTGCTAATATTAACGGGCATCGTCTTAGAAATTAGAGATAACACTAGACTGATGCTGGGAAGTTTTAGTTGATTGGCACATTTTATTTTTATAACTGAAATCGGATCGGGTATAATAATACCTAAATTTATTTCAGATACATCCATTATATTCTTATTCATTCGCGATTCTATGGTGATAACATTAGTTAGGATTTTAATAAACTGATGTTGTTAAAAAACATATGGAACCTGCTCCAGGATGGATTGTGGCCACAAATCGCATTATAAGTTCTTAGTCCAGGAAAGTATGTTATATTTACATTCGATTCAAACAATGAAAAAATATAGATGAAGCTTCTAGTAGTATCAATGTGCATTCGATTGGATACTACCATCAACACTAGTTAACATATGGCTTAGTTCATCAGAGCGTTTGGTTATATATATTATTATATTTAATAAATATTTCTCTTTCCTAAGCGTGTAATAACACTTAAAAAAAATTAAAATGAAATTATTTATTACAACTAAGATTATCAATTGAATTAAGGCCGGCGGGCTCTGACTTGTTACTAAAACGAGGTTTAAAAAATAATTGATTTTCCCGAATAGAAATGAACTCACAACCGTCACGTATACAGCCAGAAGCTGTGCTACCAAGCTACAGCGACCTCTATATGTAAATTATGTAGATAAACCCAAGGCGATAGGTAGCTTAGCAATAAATCTGTAGCCATTGACATTTTAGGTAAATTAATCGGTCTAGACTGAACTTTAGCTCAATGTTTCATACTTTACTCTCATAGCGTTATAATCGTATATTGCTGTATCAAGGCCTTCGATATTTTATTCAGAAATAAGCTTTTTCGCTCACACTATTGTAATGTATGAAATTTAAATGTATAAAACATTTAATAAATATTAACAACTATTAAAATATTTCTTCTATTAAAATATTTATCAATATTTAATAAATATTAACAACTATTATATAATTTACTATTGAAATAAAAGAGAATAGCAGAAAATTCAGTAATAGAAATAATTTTGCTTAAATTTAGTTTTAGGTCTTTTTTTATAGCTGTGTGCTTTCACACGATCAGTGGTAGGAAGAGGGCAAAGAGGACACGAATTAAGCAATAGCTGGGATCGAACTTACATTTACCGTGTTTACTGTTGGATGATAGCCTCAAAATTGATCTAAATTTTAAAATCTAAAAAGTAAGCAATTTCCAAGGTCGTTGTGGAGCTCCGTAACTATAATTAAAGCTTTCCGTAGAAAAAGCTATCCGTTACCATAATAAAATAATAATTTCCGATAATTCGGGATATGGGCCGAGTCTAGTTAATAACAATTTATGATAGTTTGTAGATTTTGCCGTACCGACCATCGAAGATTTTGATTTTGATTTTGTGCCGTGTGATCCCGGCCTAGAATAGGATCATCCTGGTACTGGTGGTGTCGTAAGAGGCGACTAAAGTATAATACGTGTGGTAGAGTCACATCGTCAGCAATGGCAACACGCATAGGCAGACTCGACCGGATCATTACCACCACCGGCATTTAAAACCGGCGTTAAGTAGTGGCTTTATGCCACTGCGTTTCGCATCAGGTAATGCCGGGCTCCGGCGCCCAACCCACCTTAAAGGTCGGCAACACAACTGTAACTTCTCTGGTGTTGCACGGGGTCGTGGGCGGCGGTAATCACTTCCATCAGGTGATCCGAACGCTCGTTTGCCTTGTCTTTTCCTTAATAAAAAAATAAAAAAAAAATAAGAACTTTACTAGAAAAAGATAACCAACCATTTTTCACAAGCAACCAAATAGCTTTCACCGATATAAGAATGTAAAAAAAACTGGACAAGTGCGAGACAGGCTCGCCTACCGAGGGTTCCGTACAAAAAATGGGGAATTTTTCTGAAATTCAATCTTAGCTTAGCCAGAGCCCTTTTATCTGATACTTCACTTAAACTAGCGCCTTTAATACCAAATTTTAAGTTTATTACTTTTAAAGATTCAACCAACAAAAGAATAGTTTCAGATTTTTTCCTACCTCTAAATGCTAGCTGCTAAATTTCATTTTCATTCTAGGTCAACCGGAAGTAACCTATTAATTTTAATTCCCTTTGTAGTGTCGGAATACTAGTTTTTTGCTATATAAACGGCCATATGTTTTTTTTTTAAGTAAATGATACGATTTTTCCAGAAAATTTAAGGATCGTAGATCTGAGCATATGGTTTATGGTTTGAATTTCTTTTCGATATCTTCAAGAGTTCCTGAGGTAAAGGCTCTTGACAGAAAGACAAACAGACAGACGAACGGACAACAAAGTGATCTTATAAAGGTTCCCTTTTCCCTAAAAAAACATCGATTACATCCGAAACCGAAATTATCCGAAACAAAATACTCTGAAATAATCTTGTGTCCAAAACCGAACTCGTTGTAATATTCTTTTTATATTCGTATCCCTATTCAAAATGTTAAATCCTTAATATTTCTGTTAATTTTTTATTTACGTATAATTAAGCGTTACATTATATTATCTTGACATTGGTCTTCAAAGCCATGCGGGTGGAATAAAGGAATAAATAATAATAAAAAAAAATACGGAAGTCCGTGTAGGTACCTAATATGCAAATTTTATTAGTAAGCCAGAGAGCATTTCTTTGTATGTATAATGGATACAATCACTTGTTTTGTTTTTTTTTAACCAAGTGAGTGAAAAACGTAAAAAAATAAAGTGCAGTGGAAAATGTGTGTTTTTTTTTAACATTATGGTAATTAAGATGAGAGAAGTAAGAATGGCGTAGTGGCGAAACGGTGCGATCGTCTATTCGATTCCTCCTCGGGGGATTGAGCTATATTTCTTTCCTCATTTTAGAAAAATGATATATTGCAGAATTGAACTCTGTCAACACGCAATGTCTCGAACTTTTGGCGGTGTATGTAATGGAGAGTCTTAACACTAGATAAAAATATATAATTTAGTATTGAGTGGCGGAAATAGTTGTTTTTTTTTTCCTATTATTCTATAGCAGTTCGGAAAACTAAGGTTGTGGCTTGGAAAAGTTTATAGAAGTATATCTAATAAATCAAAAAAAAAGGAAAAAAAAAGAAAAAAGATTTTTTTTATCTGTGAAAAAGATAACATAAAAACATATTAGGTCGAAAGTACTTAAGTACATAATATATTAATGGATCCTATTATTTTTTTACCTATTCATAGCAAAAAAGTGATTATACACACAATTATTATTCAAATGACAGAAAAACCTAGTTAAAGTAATATTTTAGTGCAATTTGCGATACAAAAACTAGGTCACTATAATGTGTCCTGATATCATTAACATGTGATTTATTATGACGAAAATTAATCT
Organism: Heliconius hermathena; assembly: GCA_013403705.1. Classification (NCBI taxonomy): domain Eukaryota; kingdom Metazoa; phylum Arthropoda; class Insecta; order Lepidoptera; family Nymphalidae; genus Heliconius; species Heliconius hermathena. The sequence goes on along the minus strand of JAAIXJ010001774.1, from coordinate 52,736 downwards.
ATACGTTAATGTATGCTAATATTAGCTGTTTGTTTGGTTGTACGCGCTAATCTCAGAAACTACAGATTGGAATAAAAAAATATATTTTGTATTAGATATCGTATTTTTCAAGGAAGGTTATAGGCATTTACAAACAATGAACTATGCATCAACTCTTATTTATTATCATTTTCTTAAATGACGCCACGAGGGCAAAAAACGGATTAGTACGAATCCTTTATAAAAGTAGTTTTTTTTAATTCAGTTTCACTCTGTATCCTACACAGTAAATTAGGCAGAGAGAACCTAGTGTTAAGATACTCTATCCTCTATTTTCCGAATTCTGGAGGCATTGCTGCGACAGTAGAGTAAAGAAATTAAAATATATAATAAAAAAAAATATTTCCTCGAGTGGAGATCCAACTTACCACTAGTCGCATTTACAGTCACACTCTTGTGCCCTTGGGCCACGACTGGCCTCAACTTGACTTGGCCTAGCTCAAGATTCTTATACAGACTATACTTTACGAACGATCAGAATCTAGTGCTTAGAACTGTCATCAATTCATTTCTAGAAAATAAGAAAACAGTCGAAGGCAGCACTAGTAAAATCGTTTCAAATTTGGTTATGTAGAGAGAAGGAGGAGGAGATGAGCGTTAGTGCCCATTTAAAAAATAACATTAAGCCTACTCTGAGCTCCTCCACCTTGATCCACCACCATCAGTCCATGGAACGCGCACAGTGAATCCATAAAACGCTAAAGGGTTTTTTGTTGTAATTTAAGTTATATATTAGATGTAATCGATTTTATTTAATATACCTTTAGTTTTTCTTCATAAAGATATCTCTGTTAGCCATACTTTATTCTTTTATATATATCGCTTATTGGACGGTGGGACTAACCGCGTTTAGGTTACAAAATAGGATGAGCGGACGGAAGTCGTTTCTGACTGTAAACGACGGTTATAGGTATGTGTTCCTTTCAGGGCATTTATCATTGAATTTTAATTTTGATAGTAGGAAGCTAATGCGTGGTTTCAGTTTTGTCACTTAAAATGCAAGGTCTTAAGAATGGATATGTAATTGGAAAACAGTACTCCTTTTGAGCTTAAGATACTTCTTAACTATATTACCGCTGACTACCGAGATAGAATGTGAAGACAAAAAACAAATCGAACCTAAAACCATCACGCTTACACACCCAACACTCTCCAACGCTTAACATAAAGAAAAAAATTGTATAAAAATAAGATTTTTCTTCATAAATCACCAGGTATTATCATAATCGATATTAATAACTTGCATTACTCAGTCAGGGTCAGCACCCTTATCCAATATAATATGTGTTTGTCCGTCTGTCTCGAGGCCGTACCACTTGTTGCAATTTACGCGGTCGCGGTAATAAGTTGAAATCAGTTTATAGTGTTCCTCGGCTGTTTTTGTGTGATAGATTTTTTTTTCAGAATTACTATTTTTATTGTTAATATTGTGTTGAAAATCTACTAAAATATTATTAGTTATTTTAATAATTTACATTTGTAGCTTTTGTAATATAATAAATAAAGGAGGTCATGGCGCAGCGACAGAACCGTCTGACTGTAATTGCGATGGTTGTAAGTTTAATTCCCACTCGGGGAAGGAATTATTTCCATTTTTCTATCGTTACTATTTTTTTTAGATTCCGTATCCTTGCCGTGGCAAAGGAAATGGGATCCTAGTGTTAATATACTCCATTCCCTATTAGGTCGCTTCCGTTTCTCCCTTTCCGAATAATTCTTGAAATATAGCATTTTGAATAGTGGGACCTTAACTCCGTGCTTCGTTTGCCTTGTAACCAGAGCCAGAAAATGAATATATTCCCCCGAATCAGATTCGAAACCACAGCCGTCGCGTACAATCGCCGCTTATGCCTCTGTGCCACGACTACTATAACTTATATATATACAAAAAATCTTTAGCTTTTCGATATAAAAATCTAAACATCATACAGTCCTCCCACACGTACAGAACCCTCACAAAATGGCCATACAACAAGTGAACAAGCGTTTTTTGTTTCGTAGTACGTCTGCCGCACTTCCTGCGCGCCATCGATCAATTTACACTAATATACATACATAGATAAAAGCTGATTGCGCATTCTCTCTACTGAACACTTGGATAGCCCTTTATGTTGTTAAGATATTTTAAATTTTTCAAATTCTGATGGAAAGAGGGATAAATTGAAACTGAAAAAAACATAATGCAATAAAGTAGATAAAAACGAATTAAACAATTAGGTGGTTCACAATCAGGTTAAACAATCATATATATAATTTTGTAACAGTTTTTATCTGCACTTTAAAAATAAATTTTTATTTGTCGAAATTTTCCTTATTTGTACTACAAGTTCACTTGTTTCCAAAATTCACAATAATTGTAGATGTTCATTAAATATGTTAAGAAATTAAAAAAAAGGAAATAAAGGATAAAAATTAAAATTTTTGGGCGTCACATTTTATACTTGTATGCATTCATTTTATATATTTGTTTTGTCTTCACGCTGTATACCGCTCATAGCACAGTGAGAATCTAGTTCAACTACGAAATTTTAAGTTTTCAGATTGTTTTACTTAATTTGCATCCTAAGTTCCCACTTCGTGTCAAATTTCATAACATTAGGTCCACGGGAACCCTACAGATTTTAATTACACAGATTAAAAAGACGGACAACAATGTGCCTATAAAATCCCATAAGGGCTCCGTTTAGTCATTTTGAAGTACGGAATTCTATAAAGTCAATTAAATGTGTTTTTAATTAAAAAATGTATAATAATAATCTCGAGATAAATAAGAATTTTTACTATATTTTGTGGTTATATACTAGAAGTGGAAAATTTTCTTACAATTTTGTTAAATTTTGGCATTCAACAAGATGGATTTGGCGAGAGTACAACAAGAATCATTTCTCATTTTACTTACAAATATTGGACACATTTATGAAATAAATAGTAATAATGATAATTTACGTTTATTTTAGCAAAGCAAGGTGGTCGGAGTGACACTAGTGTCAAGACACTCTGTTTCTTGCTCTTCCTTGGTTTGGATTAATGATATTGCATGTTGAGTAGCATTCACGCTATATAAATTAAATAAATATATATCCAATTTTAGTAAAAGTGGTAAAAGGTAAGGCAAAGCGCGGCGACGGCGTTGAGTTCCGCTACTCAACACGCTTCAACACCTCAAGAATTCGGCGTAAGCTGGGGTATGGAAGTGTCTTATTGAACACGGAGTGCCTTAACATTAGGTTCCCAAGTTCCCTCTGCCTANTATATATATATAAAACTCTTAACACCTATATAAAACTAGTCAGTTACTGAGTGGCTGATAGACAACGCACAGCCGCAACTGCGTAGAGTAAAATGGAATTTGGCATGTAGTGCTGCATTTTTCTTTTATTTATATTGTAATTTCTCACTTCCGTAAACTCCTACAGGAAGGGACAAAAGAAAGGACTTTTTTTGTTTTATTGTCTATACAAAAGAAACGGAGGAATACTACTAAAAGATTTTTCAGTTGTAGCCCATTTTTTAAATATATGTAATTGGACCCACCACCATCACGTGTACAGTCAGACACATTTGAAAACTGGGAACGGAGTGATTTATCACTATGGTTTCCTCCCTGATATGTGCGAGCGTGAAGCTATAGAAAATCTCTCTCTCCCTCTCTCTCTCTACAGAAATCTAACTATAACTAAAGGAATCCTATATAATTGCTCGTGTGGAATTCAACACGCTAATGCGGGTATGTAGCCGTTTTGGCAACATTTCAAGTGTCACACGCATTTAATTTGTACTTTGTGTACAGTAGTAGCTATAATATAATTGGATAGCACTGTAGTGGTTACCAGTTCGATTTGTTAGTGGTAGTTTGTAATAAAATATCTTAAGGAAGTTAATGAAGAATACTTATTTAGAAAACGCATAAAAAATTGAACGCAACGGGACTCGAACCGGTGCCTCCTGGAAACCGCCCTGGTCGGTTTCCAGGAGGCGTGGGTTCGAGTTTTCTAAATAAGTATTTTTCTTTCCTAAGTGTGGATAAAAAACACTTTAAAAAATGTAAAAAAAAAAAGATAAGGAAGCATTGATAGTAGAGTAAGGGAATTAAGAATAAATAGCTTCACGTTGTATCCCACATATAGCAAGGTAGATAAGGGAACCTAGCGTTAAGACACTCCCTTTTTTATTCCAGTTTTTGGAGATAATAAAGAATGATATTCATTTATGAACCCACAGCCATTGCGTTTACAGTCAGAGTCAGTGCCACAGCACCACGATTAAATAGCTAAAGAAAAAAAACGAGACCATTGTGACGCAGTAGAGCAGTGTGTAAGTTCGGATATAATTCAATAATAAAGATATACACCATTGTGTATATATAAGACACTCCGTTCTCCACTTTCTGCCGAATTCTGGAGGCATTGCGTGTCTTAGCACTAGGTTCCCTCTGCCTACCCTGCTGTGTGCGGGATACAGCGTGAAGTTGATTTTTTTGATTTTTTTATGTATACATTATTTTTCACACTGTGAAGAAAAAACAAAAGACAAAGGTTAATACTTTAAATGGATATCTGTACAAATATTATAAAGCTGAAGAGATTGTTTGGTTGAACGCCTTAATCTCAGGAATTTATGGTTCGAATTAGAAATATATATTTATGTGTTGCCATAGTCCATATATCGGAAGGAAGAGTACTATATCTCACATGAATTGGTTCCATATAACCTACCACGTGTAGCTGTAATTAGAGTTGCCTGGGACACTTATGGCCTGTCATACATACATACATATCTATTCGTTTTTTTCTTTCGGTCACGGATACGAAGCCGTGGGTAAAATATATTTTTTTAACTTCATACTGTATATAAGCAGAAGGAGCATGAGAACCTAGTGTTTAGACACTCCGTTCCCGTTATCTTCCGCTGCATTATGCAGGCGACCGAAAATATTAAATATTTCATTTCCTCGAGTAGGAATCGAACCCACAAACTATCTCGTTTACCGGCCGATTAGATAAAAGTTCGTATAATATAAGAATAGTACTAATGATATTTCATATTTAAGTATATTTGTGTATACGATGCGTGTGAGAGTTGCGTTGAAACGCTGCCAAATCTCCCGTAAGAACAGCCCGATGTCACACGAGAGATTGTTAATATTTACTTCCTGTTCCAATGAATAGTGGAATTATATGACACTTTACTTTTGTAAATAAACTAGATTTTGCTCGCAGTTTTGCTCGCGTAGTCAAATTCATTAGTTCTTTTTCCATTTATATCGATTTCCACTCGAGGAAATGACATGTTTTTTGATAATATTTTCATTTTTTCCGCCATGTAACATGCAATGCTTCTAGAATCCCGCGGAAAATGGAGATCGGAAGTGTTTAAATGGGAACGGACTCACTAGGTTCGCATGTTCCCATATCCTATCCTGCTATGTGCGGGATACAGAGTGAAGATAAAAATTCAATTTAATAGATTGAATTATTTTTTATATGTTTACTCTAGTAAGGTGACAAAGCTCGGAGTTGAGTTCCGCCTCTTAAAATGTAATGTCCTACATTGAGCAGAGTAGAAACTAGATTGAGAGAACCTAATTTTCAAACTTTCAGTTCTCCACTTTCCGTCATATTTTTGAGACATTGTGTCTTGAGTTCAACACAATAAAAAAAAAAGATGAGTTTCAATAAGAAAGCACTCTGAAGTTTCCAAGTTCGATTTATGTATAGTGAGATGTAATTATATATTTAAAGTAAATTAATGAAATTTTGAGTTTGTATAAGAGTAATAAAAAAGTAGTAGCAAGAATGCATGTAGAGTGTAAAGACACTCCATTTTTTACCCCAAGATATAGGAGATATCGCATTTTCAGTGGCGGATCTGAACGAGCGCTTTGTCTTGTTACAACCAGAGGAAAATTACAAGTGGAAATAAACTTACCAAAATAAATAGTGGAAATAAACTTAATTCATTCTTCTGAGTGGGAATCGAACACGCAATTGACGAGTCTTTATTCAAACGCTTTACCACTCCGCCACTATAACCTTAAAGATATTTTTTATTATAAAGAAAATCATTTACAAGTTTTAATGATTGATACCATATTAGGTTTGCAACTCCGGATGATTCATATACAGATTGTAATTAAAGGAACAATTACTATGTATTGTTGTGTAGGTATGAGTTTTTATATGCGTTGACGACACTGTGATGGGTTGTGTGGTAGTGGTAATGGGTTCAATTGCTAGTTTGGAGAATATTTGTTTTTTTTTACTTGATTTGAATTTTATTGACAAACAGCGTTAAGCACTGAATCACGATGTGAAGTAATCAACATAAGTTAAAAGTGGAAAACATAGTGCTTTAATATTAGATTATCCTTTTAGTTAGACAAACAGATTGAGAGTTCTAAAAACGTATGTTTTTTTTTATGGAAATGATAAGGCAAACGAGCGTTCGGGTCACTTGATGGTAAGTGATCACCGCCACCCCCGACCCCGTGCAACACCAGAGGAGCTACAGGTGCGTTACCGGCATTTCAGGTGGGCTGGGGGCTGTAGCCCGGCATTACCTGATGCGAAACGCAGTGGCATAAAGCCACTACTTTACGCCGGTTTTAAATGTATGCCGGGGGTGGTAATGGTCCGGTCGAGTCTGCCCATGCGTGTTGCCATTGCTGGCGACGTGACTCTACCACACGTATTTTAGTCGCCTCTTATGACACCATCAGTACCAGGATGATCCTATTCAAGGCCGGGATCACACGGCATAGGCACATAATTGAACGGCTCAAAGAAAATATAAAATATATACCGCTTTCCACAACTACAGTACTCAACACGCAAAGCACGCTCCAGAATTCGGCGATAAAAGGGGAACGCGCACACAGCATTGTGGGGAGAGGGAATCTAGTGTTAAGACCGTTTTAACACTAGGTTCCCTCTGCCTACAATGCTGTGTGCAAGATATAGCGTGAAGCTGATTTATTTTTAATCTTAACCAGTTTTTCTTTAGGTACAAAGAGGATTAAACAAGAAAAAATCAATCCTCTGTGGAGGTGTACCTCTCTCTGTATATAGAAATGTGAACTCCATCGATGTCAACGCACGTAAAATTATTTAGTACGACACATCATCCGAATGTATGCCATTTCGTACCGTTGTGTATTTGAATGGGAATATATAATTATTTAGCATCCTGTATCTGAGAGGTGGTGATTTTGGAAGTGGTGTAAGTTACAGTTTAGAGGTGACGGTTGTTGGTTCGATTATGGTTTAAAAAGATATATGTTTAATCAAAGTTAAATATTTTTTTGTTACTCAGTGGAAATTTTATTATTTTTTATACAATTTATATTTCTTTTAAATTTATTGTTATTCTTGTTTATTATAACATTTTTATCACTTGGTAAATAAAAGAAGAGACAAATTATCAACACTTGAGGATTTATTTTTCGCTTCACGCTGTATCCAGCACGCAGAATAAACCTAGTGTTAAGACACTCCGTTCCCCACTTTCCGCCGATTTTTTCGAGACTTGCTTGTTGAGTGGTGAAACTCACGCAATGATGCCTTGCGTATATAACGTAGAAATAATATATAAATACGATAAAGTTCGAACTTTGGTTAACTTTGCTTAGTAAGTATTACTATTGACTATCAACTGAATAATTTTTCCTTTCGAAATAATATAGTATAGTACTGGATCGCTCTATCTAGAAAAACTTAACGTTAAGTTTTAAGATTTATTATGTGATAATTGGTGGAACTCAACGTCGCGCTTTGTTACCAGAGCGAGAAAACAAAAATAATTTAAAAACAAGAAAAATATATCTAATATAATAAATACGAAAAAGAGAAACAAAATTTCCACAAAACAGATACCACTTCCAAAAAACATTTTCACCTAAATACATGACAGCTAACGGGTATTGTGCTTGATGGATAAATGATTGCAACATTTTTTTTTAATTTCATATTTTTTTTAACTTCCAAACAAAAAGGTACCCACAGAGTGGGTTCCAAGAACTTAATACGTGGGTCATATCGTTAAGATTTCATGTCGGACTTGATTGGAAGATTAGCGAAACACTTGTTGACTTATCAATTAATATCCATGTACATTGCTGTACCAGGAAAGTGGAAATTGAAGCTAGTGCCCCGTTTTGTATAGTACTTTTATAAGAAGCTATCATTACGCCTTTTTTAATTTTTCAATTATCAATAATCTAAATTAGCTTCACGCTGTATCCCGCACACAGCAGGGTACGCAGAGAGAACTGAGTGTTGAGACACTTCGTTCGCTATTTTCCGCCAAATTCTGAAGGCATTGCGTGTTGAATGGCGGTACTATACGCCGCGCTTTGCCTCGACACTAGAGCGACGAAATGGAAATATAAATTTCAGTAAATATTTCATCTCCTCGAGTGGGGATCGAACTCACAACCAGTCGATTTACAATCACACTTTATGCCCCGCGCCACGACTGATCTCAACTCAAAAAAATAATTAAGCCTTCGTTCATTTTCCAACTATCAATAATCTAAATCAGCTCCACGCTGTATCCCGCACACAGCAGGGTACGCAGAGAGAACTGAGTGTTGAGACACTTCGTTCGCCATTTTCCGCCTAATTCTGAAGGCATTGCGTGTTAAGTGATGAAACTATACGACGCGCTTTTCCTCGATACCAGAGCATAGAAATGAAAATATATATAAATGTATATTAAAATATGTGCCCCAGTTATTTCCATTTAACCATATGGGTGATACCACAGGTAAAAGCTAGTTGATAAATAAATAGAAATCAGAAATTTTGATATTTATTGAATTATGAATAGATTTGGGATTTTGACTTTTTTGGTTAAAGAAAATTATTATTTCCCTCTTTTATGTGTTTCTATAAAAACCAGCATTACTAATAATAAATTAACTTTGAGTTAACTTTCTATTCGAAATTAATAAAAAGTTAATCCAAGGTAAGGTCAGTCGTGGCGCAGGGGCACAAAGTGTGACTATAAAATCGACTGGTTGTTGGTTTGATCCCCACCCGAGGAGATGAAATATTTACTTAGATTTATATTTCCATTTCTTCGCTCTGGTGTCGAGGCTAAGCGCGGCGCTGAGTTCTGCCACTCAAAACGCAATGCCTCCAGAATTCGGCAGAAAGTGTGTAACTGCCGTGTGCGGGATACAGCGTGAAGCTGTTTTTTTTTTAAATCCAAGGTATTAAAGTTTTCATATTAGACGAACACGAAAATTATAAATAAATAACCGTACAGTGGAAGCCGACGAAGCCGCGTTCTGGTCTAGTTTCATATATTATAATATAATTACATTTGTATAATTTTGCCTAAAAAAAAAACTATAAAAATAGTTTATTTTAAAACGTGTTAAACTTACTGTGACACGAAAACTGAACAAAAAACCCAAGCAAGCGAGTGTTGTAACGACAAAAAGAGCAAGCGGCAAAAACTTTTACTACTCATTTAATTTTGCTTCTAGGGAATTTTCATTTTGTTTTCTTGTAAGTACATCACTATTTTTAGGGTTTTCTGTTACTTACAAATGAATGTTATTATTTTTAATTTAATATTATTAAAACTAATATAAAATACGTCTAGACTACATAAGAAAATAAAACTTATTAATTCTAAAAAAATATTATTATTTTAATTCTCATGCTTATTCATGATCAATGTGCAGCGTTGAGTTCCGCAATACATTAGACACACACTAATATAAAGGCAATGTCTTCATTTTTGGCGAAATGTGGCAATCGGAGTGTCTAGACAATAGGTTTTCTGTTCTACCCTGCTTTATATGAGATACGGAGGGACGCTAATAATAATATATCGCTATTACACTATATATATTATATTCTGCTCGTATTAGATTCTTATTTGTAATCATTTTATTTCATTTTGAAATAATCTTTTTTTAGCTTCACGCTGTATTCCGCATATAGCATTAGCTAGTGTTAAGATCACTCCAACCCATTCCATGTTTTGTGGTGAAACTTAACGCTGCACCTTGTCTTAAAGTCAAGGTGAGGGAATGAAAGGAATTCACTCCCCCAAACGGTAATCGAATTCACAACCAACACGTTTACAGTTTACAGGCTGATCGACAATCAACGCCAGTTCACAGACAACTGTCGGTGTACCAATTAAATATAGTGAAAATAAAAAATAAAAAAAACTACATAAATAATAAATTACAAACCGCAATCGTCTAAAGCCGACTGTAGAATAGCATTTCGTGATACAGAACTCACGCTACCCTGTCACTCAGAAAAAATTGTATATAAATTTTGGTTGGTTGGAGGCGGTCGTGGCGCAGTGGTAGTTAGCATTTGACTGAAAAATCGGTGGTTGCCGGTTCAATTTTCTGGCAGGGGAATGATAATAGTTAAATTATTTTCACTGCTCTGCTCTGGCAAGACAAAGCACAGAGTGCCGAGTTTGAGAGCCGATAATTTTATCAGTGGGTTCCCTTTGCCTACCCTGCTATATACTACGTGAATAAGGATTATTCTGAGAGAATATAAATAAAAATACCAAATAGTATTAAAGTGGTAAAGTGACCTTAGCCATATTGGCCATAAAATATTTATTTATCGAACCCTCTACCTTCATTTACTCTAGTGGTAGTGGTTGGTACCACTAAGCTAAGGCTATAATATTTTTGCTTCAAGTTGTATCTTGCATATAGTAGGATAGGCAGGGGGAAGTGTTAGGACACTCCGTTCCCCATTTTCCCTCAAATTTTCCAGGCAATGTGTGTTTTTTAGCTTTGCCTTATGACCAGAGCAAGGAATCGAAAATATTAAATAATTCTTTGCCCAAAGTGAGAATCGTACACAAAACCGTCCCATTTAAGGTTACACGCTTTTACCACTACGCCACGATAACCTCAAGACTAGACTACACCAACACAATATATCAAGCCTCATAGAATATTTAGTGTAGAACATTATAGGTATTTACTTGAACAAATAGCTGTAATTGAAGGCATAATGCTTAATTCTATTTGTACTGGGAAATTAAGTTTACATTAGTAATATATGTATGAATAAATGTATGTATGTATGTTCGTATATTATGTTAGATCAACATGACTATTAATTCATTATAAGCTACCAAGTCATGTTCTAGATTGAGTTATTTATGTTTAACTAGGTTTTAACTGCGGTTTCGTTCGTGTTTTAAAATGGAAATGAGTATTTTTTCTGTTATTTTTTCTGTCACGCTGTATCCCGCATATATATGTATCCCGCAGGGTAAGCAGATGATATCTGAGGACATAGTATTAAGACACTCCTTTCCCCCTTAAAGGTATTTCCATTCCCTATATCCGCCGTGTTCTGGAGGCACTGCGTCTTGAGTAGCAGAATTCACAAGAGCGAGGAAATTAAAATATTAAGGATGTCACGCCCCCGAATGGGAATCGAATACACAACCAGCGAAGTGTTTGACAGTCTATAAGTTCCTGAAGTTCACAGATTTAGTGGGACTACATTGAAACGATTAAAGTGATATATTATAACCTTTCTAGGCAAATAAGCAAAAATGTATATTAAACTCAACGCCGCGAAGAAATGGAAATATTAAATATTTTATTCAACCAAATGAATTCGAACTTACAATCGTCGCGTCGTCTGCGCTTTGACTGCCTCCCTTAAATCTCTAATTCAATAAAAAAAAAACGGAGAATGTCACCACTATATTCCATTTATTCGCGGAAAATTTATACTAAAACACAATAAACACAGTAATATTAGTATATTCGAGTAAATTAACCGCAATACAGAACATAAATACGTATATAATTGATGCCTAAACTCCGAGCCCGTGCTTGAGTCACAGTTAGTTTTTTTTTTTGTTTTGTAACAATATAATGTCGTTTACTGCGTAGCGAGTGCTTAGGGTTGGTTCGTATTGTTAATAATGAATATTTAAAAAATAAGATTGCAAATATTACATACATATATATATGACTATATTTTTTTTTACTTTTATTTTTTGTGCCGTGTGATCCCGGCCTAGAATAGGATCATCCTGGTACTGGTGGTGTCGTAAGAGGCGACTAAAGTACGTGTGGTAGAGTCACGTCTCCAGCAATGGCAACACGCATGGGCAGACTCGACCGGATCATAACCGCTCCCGGCATTTAAAACCGGCGTGAAGTAGTGGGTTTATGCCACTTCGTTTCGCATCAGGTAATGCCGGGCTCCGGCGCCCAACCCACCTTGTCGGCCGGCAACACACTTGTAGATCCTCAGGTGTTGCACGGGGTCGTGGGCGGCGGTGATCACTTACCATCAGGTGACACGCACGCTCGTTTGCCTTGTCCTTTTCCATAAAAAAAATTAGGGTTCTGTCTTTTAAGGAAAAGGAAACTCTTATATGATCACTTTGTTGTTCGTCTGTCTGTCTGTCAAGAGCCTTTATCTCAGGAAATTCAAACCATATAAATAAAACTATAATACCTAGATTTACAGCCCCATGATTTTATGAAATAAAATATATTTCTACGTTTATTAACAACAAATGGTCATTTATATAGCAAAAAATTAATAGGCTACTTCCGGTTAACCTCCAATTATGAAATTTGGCATATAATATCTACAGGTATGTCTACTACTAGTTCAGGAAAAATCTGAAAACTATACATTTGTGATGAAATCCTAAAAAAATAGCCTTAAAAGGGGGCAACAGTTGGTATTGAAGTCGCTACCTACGGTGGTATCAAATGAAAGGGCTCTGGCTAAGCTAAGCCTGAATTTCAAAAAAAAATCGAGTCCTTCAATTTTTGTACGGAACCCTCGTTGGGCGATCCCGGGGCACACGCGTGTAATTGTAAAGACGATAGATAGATGTAGATTCGATGCCCACTCGAGGAACTGATTTTTTTATATTTACATTTCCTTGCTGTAGTAACCAGACAGAGCATGGAATTGAGTTCCACCATCCAATTATGTGGAAACAGCATGAATGTTTATATTGAAAATATTTTCCTCGGCTTGATAAGAAAACGGTGCATTGAGTTCCACCATCCAATACTCCGCCAGATGCCTGAAATAGGCGTAAAGTGAAGAGATTTTGTTCTTTCTATTTGTTTTTTTTTTTCTTTTTTTTATTGGTTCGATCCCCATTACAGGAAATGCAAAGGCATTTGAGGTGTTTGAAATGCTTAGCATTTCCTGCAATGCCATCACACAGCCTGGTGCCTGCGCAACGACGGCCTCACTTGAATCAAACAGTCAAATATTTACAATTTCTATTCACCCAGCCCTACAACAGCGAGTTGCGCAGGCGTCGCTTTACTTATTATTAGATAATTCGAGTTAATCTGTACCAGACGTAATAGGTGTTCGAGGTCACTAACCGCATATAAATTAATAGTGCTGTAGTAGTGTAAAAGTAGGTACCTTAATAAGCTTTATTGGTAGCAAGGACAGATGGATTTAGTTTATTAGTTATTATAAGCTAATTCTACTAGGAGAATTATTTAGTTTCAGTTCTACACTATAGTAAGAAGAGAAAGCGGGGCGTTGAGTTCCGCTAATCAATATTCAATGTCTCGGAAAATGCGAAATGTCTTAATAAGGTTTCCTCTTTCTATGCTATGATATGCGGGATATAAACAAAGAATGAATGCGAGGATTTGGTCATTAAAAATATGGATATATTGTTAGTGCGGTGTCAGGTTACGCAATTTTAGTGGCAATATTTTTAAAATATATAATATTATGGAGAATGGATTCGATTTACATAAAAAATTATATGCCAATTTAAACTGGATCCATGAGGATTAGTTAAGAGACTACGTTTTCATCTCTCTTATCCTGTTATTTGAATGACAGCACGAAGCTTTCCCATTGTCATTTGACATATTTAAACTATTTTCAGTTTTCTGTATTGAAACTGAAGCAACTATATTATGTTCTTGCAGTCAAAATTACTTCACTATTAAAGAAGTGATTTTGACTAACAAAACTTTAATATTTTAAATGAAACTATTTTAACCGGATTAATCGCGTATATTTAAGGTTTTACATTTTGGAAACCCGACGTTTCAAACACTTTGCAGTAGTCCGTGGTCACGGGTAGACTGTCGGAAACGGTTTAACATTTTGGAAACGTCGGTTTTCCTAAACCTTAAATATACGCGATTAATCCGGTTAAAATAGTTTCATTTAAAATGTGTAATAATCGTGATAATCAAAGAACTTATTAAAGCTTTAATATCACTGTAATCCAGAGATGTTCTTTAGATTAGAACTATAGATAGTGGGTAAATAATATTATGAAATAATTAATAAATATAAGCCTAAGAATTGTATATTTAATATTAAAAGAAATGGAAAGTGGGGAACGGAAGTGTTTTCACTGGGAAAGTAGTATATTTATAAGCATTTCTATGTGCAGGATATATCGTGAAAAAAATAAGCTAATTAAATTCACAATATTCACGATCATTGTGTTCTACCATTAAACTTGGAATGTTTAAAAATTTGGGCGGTTCTTGTGTAATGGAGTGTTTCAACACTTGCTTTTCAACCTACTTTTCTATATTATGTGGAAATATATAATAATATATATGGTAAAATAGTCATACTTTAATTTATATATCTCCCAAAGTATTATAAAGAGAAGCATACTAACAGACCACTTCGACTCGGCTTAATAACGGCTCACGAAGATCTCATTAGCGTAGCACGTTCAAACTCCGTCTCTACTAAATTAAATTCTCCAAATCGTACGGAGAAAAATAAATCGAATTGCAGTTTGTGAGTTGCAATTAAAAAAAATAGTTAAATTAATTTGTTTGCATCGTTGTTTACGTTTTGAAGAACGTTGCTTTCTTTCTATTTCTTTCTTTCTGTCACTTTTGTTGTTTAATTTCTGTCTGGATTTTATATATTATACTAGCATTTACCTGTTACTTCGCCCTCATGGCCAAATAGAAATAATTAAGAGTTTTGTATGACACAAGACACATTCAAAGTACCCGAAGTCATTCTGAGAGTCAGCTCAGCTTCACGCTGTATCCCACAGCAGTGTAGGCAGAGAGTACCTAGTTGTAAAATACATCGTTCCTCACTTTTAGCTGAATTCTGGAGGCATTTCGTGTTGAGTGGCGGAACTCAACGCCGCACTTTGCTTTGATACCAGAGCGAAGAAATGGAAATATACATTTATGTGAATATTTCATTTTCTCGAGTGGGTATCGAACCCACTACCAGTCGTGTTTACAGTCATACTTTGTGCCCCTCCACCACTACTGGCCTCAGAATTATACTTTTTACAGCATGGTCAACTTATATATAAGTTGACTGTACAGTATATAATAGTCAACTTATATATAAGTTGAAGATAGTCATTTCATTATTATTAAATTTATATTTTCATTTAAACAAAGCTCGGCGTAGTGTTCCTCCACTCAACATGCACTCTACGCAAAAAGAGAAAGAATAAAAAAATATTCCCCCGAGTGGAAATCGAACCCATAACCAACGTGTGGGTGCCAACTTGCACATTATTATACGTGTTTATATGTACACAGGCTGGATATCATAAACATCCTTAAATACGGTACATTTCAGTACATTTACAGATTTGGCAAGTGACAGGGTGTCACGTAAAAATTCCTGAAAGAGCACTTGTCGAAAATCTGACTTATATTATGTACGAACTGATCTTACACGACACGGCCAGGGTTGGTGACGATGTGATTGAAAGTAAGTTTATTTTTATTCTGTAAAAAAAAATGTAAATTAAATATATATTTTATTATTTATTTGCTTTAAATTAAAATGTAATAAATAAACATGAAAACAGCATAGCGCTTGACTGTAAATGAGACGTTTGTGTATTCGAGCCCCACTCGGAGAAATTAATTATTTTCATTTCATCGCACTAGTAATAAGACAAAACGCAACGAGTAGTCTCTCAGAACACGATATCTAGAAAATTAAGCAACAAAAGAACGCGGTGTCGTATTTGATGTCTAGAAATTTAATTTTGTAGAGACGGAGAAAAAAATATATAACTATATTGCTAGTCGTTATTGAGAGATTTATTAAATCAAGACTTTTTTACAGTTCCAAATCATTGGCAGGTACTAGTGAGGATGCCATGGTGGGAATTAATTAAAACGTACACAGGTAGTTTGGCGAGAGTGAGTGATATAAAACCTCGGTTGACCGTAAAGAACACAGTATCAATGATAAAATAATATAACAAGAAAAGTCACGTAAAGCAACGTCAAAACATTAAGATTCATCAACTTTTACATTAATATTCTATATATGAAAAAGTTGATAATAGATGAAAAGGTGGAGAATAGAAGAAAGAGATACGAGGGAACCGTAGTGTTTGGCGTTTCGTTATCTCTGGCGTTTGGTTACCTCGCTATGAGTATAGCATGAAACTAATAAAAAAAATCGCCTCACTCTCCTTTGTTTTTCTCCATTATTATTTTATTTTGTCTCCTTTTTCCTACTTTTTTGTTGTTTTTCAACTACAATGACCATTTTATATAATATGTCAACGTGCCAACCCTACCAATGAAGTACATTCAGCTGTCGTCCATATTTAGTTTACGACATTCTGTATAAAGATCATAACTTCATTTCCTGATATATTTTTTTAAAGTAATTGAGCTAACAATATTGAGTTATATTACTACTTTACTTTACAACGTGGATGTCTCGCTAAATTAATAATAAACTTTTTTATTTTTGTCTTTGATATTGTTCTTTGAGAAAAGTTCTGTTTCGAAGAAAAATAGTTTAGAAAATGTTTTATTGTAATTTTATATGGTATTTTCGTGGCGAAAACGACAGAGGGCAGTCTGACAGTAAACGCGACGGTTGTGAATTCGATTTCCAATCGGAGGAATGAATTATTTTAATTTCCTCGCCCGGGTAACAAGACAAAGCGCAGCGTTGTGTATCGCCACTTAACATGCAATGAGTTCGAAAAGTGGTAGAAGGTGGAAAAAGCTGTATTTTCTACCAGTTTCGCTCCCCCTACGCTGCTAGCGTTAAGCTAAATAAATTAGTACAGCATTTATATCTGTTATGTTTCTGTAGAAGGTAGGAAGGTAAGGTATTCTAGAAAGTTTCCAATAGATTCGATTTCGATGCTGCTAAATATTATGTATTTTAAAAGAATATATATAATAGAATGTATAATAGAATAGTATGTATTTTAAAGGAATATAATGACTGTAATATTTTGGCAACTAATAAATTGCGTGAGCGAATAGATTTTCAGTTATTTATAATTTTTTCAGTTATAATTTTGTGGTTAGAATCTTTGTTATTTATAAATGAATTCGTTATCTATTAAAAAAGTTAACCTGTTTGAAAACTTCATCTATCAGGCAAGATTAACAGATAAACAAAAATCAATATTTAGTATACTAGTATTAGAATGAGAAATATTTTTCCAAGTAATTAAAATTTACAATGTATAATATCAGGCCATAATTGAAAAGCAGTAGAGCGAAAGACTGCAAACGCGACGGTTATGAGTTCAATTCCCACTCAGGGGAATAACTTATTTTAATTTTTTCACTCTGGTAACAAAATAAAACGTCAAATTCCGTCGCGCAACATGCAATATCGAAAATTGACAACAGCATAATGGTAAAATACAAAAAAAAAAGAAAAGTCAATACTCTCAAAAATATAAAGAAAATACAGAAATATCCACTAGTCCATACAAAAAGACAATGACAGTAAAATATGATGGCATCGGTACAGAATTCCGTTTTCCCAGAATATATATATGAAGCGAAAATTATCAAACACAAAAACAAAATGAGTTTAAATTTACGAGGAGCGTGCACGTGGCGTAAACGCAACTCCTTGTCATTTTTGGGTGGAGAGCATTCCTTTTAAATATGGCATCTTGATTGCTGAACAAATATTATATTTTCTTTTTTCTGTGTTTTTTGTAGAGAGAGAACTAAGTGTTGAGACACTCCGTTACCAACAAACCCCCCAATTTTCCGTCCGTTCCCTCCGTAAACGTAACAAATCGAGTTACGAGGAATGGTTATATTTCAATTAATTTCAGTTCCCAGTTCCAGTTGAGGCCAGTCGTGGCGCAGCGGCATGAGGTGTGACTGTAAAACCGACTGGTTGTGGGTTAGATCCCCACTCGAGAAAATTTATATTTCCATTTCTTCCCTCTGATGTCGAGGTTAAGCGCGGTGTTGAGCCACTTAACACGCAATGCCTCCAGAATTCGGCAGAAAGTGGGGAACGGAGTATGTTAATACTAGGTTCCTTCTGCTTACCCTGCCGTGTGCGGGATACAGCGTGAAGCTGATTTGATTTTTTTTTAATTTCAGTTCCCCATTGTGGTAAGACAATGCACGGCGTTACGTGGCACCGCTATATCCTAAAGTCTCAACAATTGACGAAAAATAAAAAAAAAATAAAGATCTGAATACATTTTTTTCTGCCCACTCTACTACATGAAATATTTTTTAATATTCTACGTAAGCGTAAATTCGAACGCAAGTCTATCATATTGTAAAAATATCATGGAATATATTTTGAATCATCCTTTGTCGAGATTGTTTTAATTTTTCTTTTCAGCTCACCCATCAATAACTGACTAACTAAATTATTCAGTTTCCCTTTATCTTTCAAGTCAAAGTTTTTGTTTTAATTTTATTCTTTAACAAGACAAGCCTTTACGTTCTTTTTACATAGATTTTCTTTTTTGGAATTCAACAGACATCTATCATAATTATAGGCAGCCAATTCTTTTTCATTGCTTTGGAAAATCATACAATGGTTGTAGGTTCGAAGTTCAATGGCGGGATAAATCATTCACATTTCACCGCTTCGATAGACAGAACGCAGCGCTAGCTTCCGCCACACTACACATAATGTTACGAAATCAAACGGAAAACAGAGCGACAAACCGAGTGTCTTAACACCAGGTTCCCACTTCCTATCCTGCTGTATTCTGAAGACAAAATCTATCGAATCGGTTATTGCAAATGCAGAACGATACATCTTCTAATAAAATTCAGTTCTGAGATGTGTTGAACATTTGTTTTATTTTCTCTCAAAATAATCTATATGTTGTGTGCATCAGATCGACCGAAAGTATTTGTTACATGTTCAAGTATTTAACGAATTAATAATTTAGTTTTGTTTACGCCGTTGTGGCACGGTAGCGGTGCGCCTGCGACGGTTGTGGGTTCGATTCCAACTCAGAGAAATGAAATATTTAATGTTTCCATTTCATCGCTTTGGTAACAAGACAAAGCGCGTCGTTGAGTTTTACCACTCGACACATAATGTATCTTAAATTAGGCGGAAAATGGGATACAGAATGACTTAACTCAAGGTTCCCTTTCCTACTCAAGTATATGCGGGATAAAAAAAAATATCCACAAAGCAACTCCCATCCATCGGTAGCCAGCGAAGCACAAACTTATACAATATTATATAGTCTCTATTTTATTACATTTTAACAAGCAGTTTCAAATTTCGCTAGAGTATAAACTTGGGTGGTCCTAAATTTCCATTTACTGACTTTTATCATTTAACATAACCTGAAGCTATAAAGGTAATAACAATGCTTTTTAATTGCATCTTTAAATTTACTTCTAAAGTATTATAATTGTCTATAATATTATGTTATGGAAGATAACGGTTTGTTTATCCTTATTAATGCTATAAAGGTGCGTTTTTGTTTGGTTGGTCGCGCTTATCTCAGGAACTATTGGTGTGAATTGTTTTTTTTTTTGTTTTGAATAGTCAATTTATCGGGGTAGGCAGTACTAGTTATTTTAATTTGACTATGAGTGCAAAGCCCCAGACAAAAGCTATGATAGGTAGATATTGTGGAGTTGCGTGATCGTTTTTTTAGCTTCCCATGGTATGTCGCATATAGTAAGGTAGTGTTAAGACACTCCGTTCCCATTCAGACACTTCCGTTACCCATTTGACACGATGAGGCCATTTGTGGTGCAAGAGCACGAGCGTGCTACTTGGGATCGCTTGTGATTTCGATTCTCACTCGAGAAAGGAAAGAAAATATTTTATTCGAAACTTTATTTAGAAGCTCAACGCCGAACTTTGTCTTTGTCTATTTCCCTCAATGAGAATCGAAACCACAACCCTCGCGCTTACATTTTGGCGCTGTACCGCTGCGTCACGACGACGGCCTCAATATTTAATGAACACGTTACTAGGGTAGGATGTGCTACCGCAAAGGAAATTCCACACCGACCAACACATATGCTCTTGTATTCGTAAAACTCGTGAGAAGTGTAGGGTTTCCTATAAAAAAAAAAAAAAAAATATTATTATTAAAAAAAATTCAACGTAGGTTGATATTGATGAGAACGTATGGCTTAGTGGTCAGAGCGCCTGGTCGGTTTCTAGGTGGCGCGGTTTCGAGTCCCGCTACGTTCAAATTTTTATGTTTTCTAAATAAGTGTTTTTCTTTCCTAAGTGTGGAATAACACATTAAAAATATTCAAAAATAATATTATTATTTCAAAACTGGCTGCGGATGATTATTATTTGCTTTTTTAAATATAAATAAATATTTTATTTTATTGTTTGTATATTTTATTTCTAAGTAAATTAAATAAATAATGCCTTTTATACAATTTAGTTGATAATAAAATTACAGAACAGAATTGTTAATAAAATTACAAACAGTGTTGCCATTAGTCGAATCAAAGTGCAGTGTTGCCATAGCAATTTAACAGTGATTTATTTGCAATGGCAACATAAATATTATATACTGAGACCAGTCATGGCGAAGGGGCATAAGGTACGATTTGACACTTGACAAGTTGCCAGTTCGATTCCCACTCGAATATTAAAGTTTTTAATATCCTAGCTCTGGTATAGAGGCGCGTCGAATTTCTCCACTCAACACCCATTGCCTCCAGAATTCGGCGGAAAGTGGAGAAGTGTCTTAATGGACTATCGTAACACTGGGTTCCCAGGCTTCTGCCTAAAGCTAAAAAAAAATAACAAGTTAACGCTATAACAAAGTATTTTCACTAAAATAGTTAAAAATAAAAGATAATATTCATCATGTAGGAAGCGAACATGAACGAACATGCATCACTAATGCTTCCTACATACACTTGTATGCAACTTCCATGAAATATATGCGAATAAATACAGTAGCTAATGTGGTTTGTTGATGGGATTTGAACCTTGGACCGTTATGGTTGGATGGAAAAGGGAACAGTACCTCTCAATTATAAAAAAAATAGGTTTACAATGTATCACGCATAGCTATAACAGGGTAGGCAGAGGGAACCTAACGAACACTAAGACAATCTGTTCTCCACACTCTGCCCAATATACGTAAGTCGTAAACATAATATGCAAGGTTCCCACATTGAATTTGAACCAATAACCTTCTTTATACAAAATATCGACATCAACTCTGCCACTAGCTGTAATTTACGATAATTTACATAATATATAAATTCAAAAGAATATTTTACTCGAACTTAAATTACATACGTCTGCAATTTTACGCCTCTCCACCCGAAGATGTAGCGTTCCTTTGTCAGCTTTCATTGTTTGTGAAATTATGCTGGATTTTTGAAGCTTTATTTAAAAAAATATTTTGTAAGAAACAGTAACTATATTTTTCAGCTTCACGCTGTATCCCGCACACAGCAGGGTAGGCAGAGGGAACCTAGTGTTAAGACACTCCGTTCCCCACTTTCTGCCGAATTCTGGAGGCATTGCGTGTTAAGGGGCAGAACTCAACGCCGCGCTTAACCTCGACACCAGAGCGAAGAAATGGAAATATAAATTTAAGTAAATATTTCATCTCCTCGAGTGGGGATCGAACCCACAACCAGTCGATTTTGCAGTCACACCTCGTGCCGCTGCGCCACGACCGGCCTCAACTAACTATATGATAAGTCGCAAAATGATACTGAATACTTTTTTTAAGAGCGTACTTTCCCACTGGTCCCGTGAGGATCTGATGATGGAATCCCCTGGAAATTGAGGGAACCCATCAAATTTTATAGGCACTTACTATGTGTTCCATTAAAATTTTATTTTTGAAAAAAATGGCAATTTTTAGTGTTTATTGTTTAAACGTATTTATAATTTTCAAAGTAGACGGTACAAAAAAATACTTGTACACATATTCTTTCCACAGCGTGTGAAAGTTAGCAACCACCACCCAAGTGCATTAGCCATTTCCCGGCCTGTGCTAGTATAGCTTTACAATATCAAAATAATTGTACTCTATAAATATTTGATTATAGTAAACTCCTAAAAAATGGAAACACTTATGTAAATATATAAATCAATCGATTTAAATGTAGCTTTACGCACACAGCAGGGTAGGCGGAGAAACCTAGTGTTAAGACACTCCGTTCCCCACTTTCTGCCGAATTCTGGAGGTATTGCGTGTTGAGAGGCAGAACTCAACGCCGCGCTTAACCTCGACACCACAGCGAAGAAATGGAAATATAAATTTAAGTAAATATTTCATCTCCTCGAGTGGGGATCGAACCCACAACCAGTCGGTTTTACAGTTACACTTTGTGCCCCTGCGCCACGACTGGTCTAAATAAAAATCCATAGCAAAAATTTCCAAGATATACCTATCTGTAGACACACACATACTATCTTCTCCATGTTTCGATTTTTCAAAGGCTAATTTAAATAAACTAACTTTAATAGTCTATATGTTAACTTGCGGAGATAAAAATTCGTAACCGAACGCGGTTTGCTTTAACAGAGGCGGTTCTTTTGATGATACCGCGTTTTGTTTTATGGATCGTAAACGTGTGAAGAGTTACGTGTCTATTGGAGCCGAGTGTGTTGGTAATAATAATGTATAAATAATATTTGGTAATTGGTTGCGGCGTTAAGTTCCTCAAATATACTTTACACTTAATATAATATCTCGGGACGATCGGAGAGAACGGAGTGTTTTGACACTCGGTTCTATTTGTCAATTCTGACTTTGTGAGATCACATGTGCGGATGAGATCACATGGTTGAGTAAAAAGCTCAAAATAAATCAACGAAATGATCTAGGCCTGGCGCAGGAGCACAAGTGAGCGGCTGTAACCGCGACTGGCGTGGGTTCGATCCACCATTTTTTTCTTAAAGGTCTAGTTCTTTGTAAGAAAAAACTCAATTCCTCAACTGGTAATCGAACCCACAATAGCCCTATCATAATCAGACGTTTTACTACCTAAAAATAATTATAAAACATAAAAATCAAGTTAAAAGCGGAAGATACCCATTCAAAAACAGCTTTTTCTTCGTTAACCAAGTTTATTTGTAATAAACAATTTTTGGTTTGGCTTCTACAGAAGTCATATACTTTTATTTTAAATGTATTCTTAATAAGTAGCGTTATGTTTTATGATCGTTTTAAAATACTGTCTGGGTTAACTTCGAAACTAAAATTAAGCCGTTATGGTACAGTAGTTATAAGGCCAGTCGTGGCTCAGTGTGCGAGTGTAAATGATACAGGTTGAGGGTTCGATTCCCACTCCTGAATGAATTATCAAATATTTTCATTCTCGGAGGATTGAAATATTTAATATTTTTATTTTTTTGCTCTTCACGCTTTTTAGAGTAAGCGCTTTCTATTTCTGTCTAATTTTTGTGATATTCCTTGTAGAGTGACGTAACTCAACGCTGCGCTTTATCTTGAAGTGAGAAACGAACCCACAAACGTCGTATTCACTGTTTTCTTCAGTATTGATTTATATGTATGAAAAAAAATATATACAAAAACAAAATTATATTTTTCAACTTGGAAAATATTTAAATATTTTTTGTTTACATCTGAATATATAAAAAGCTGTTATAGGCATGAGGCCATTAGGCCCAGCGTATAACTGTTAACAAGATGATCGTGGGTTCAATCGCCACTCATAGCAATGGATTGTTTTTTCTACTCTTTAAATTCCGACCAAATTATTAGAGGCTTTTTACGCTACATCCCGCACCTAACAGGGTACGCAACGGGAATTTGGGAACCTAATGTGGAACGGAAGTGCCTTAATAGAACCCCTTTTCTATTAAGGCACTTCCGTTCCTATTGGGGCATAGCGTGTTGAGTGGTAGACCTCAACGTCACGCATTGTTTCGTTTAGACTCGTTCAGGCCGAGGAAATTAGAATACTAAATTGTGGGAGTGGGAATCGAACCCATAACCGTCTCGTTAACAATCACACGCTTGTGTTCTGTAAAAACATGAAAAAAATAATTAGTAAATAATTTTAAAATAATATTTTAGCAAGTCCATTTTCCGCAACTCTATTTTTATGTACTACAAAAAGTAAAATTCCGTTTTTCCTATTATTATGAGAGGCGTGGCGCAGCGGCACGAGGTGTGACTGTAAAACCGACTGGTTGTGGGTTCCATTCCCACTCGAGTAGATGAAATATTTACTTAAATTTATATTTCTATTTCTTGGCTCTGGTGTCGAGGTTAAGCACGTCGTTGAGTTCTGCCACTCAACATGCAATGCCTCCAGAATTCGGCAGAAAGTGGGGAACGGAGTGTCTTAACACTAGGTTCCCTCTGCCTACCCTGTTGTGTGCGGGATCCAGCGTGAAGCTGATTTAATTTTATTATTGGAATTTTCAAAAATCCTCTCCATTTTCTACTCTACACCCCCCTAAGGATACCACATGCCTTACTTCAGCGTTCTTCGCTGTAATTTCGTCTGTGAGTTGTCTGTTAGTCACTCAGTAACAGAAGTGATTTATATATAGATAATGTTTGATGACTTTATGTACGTGGAAACAGGTCGGGATCATAGACCATAGATCATTCATAGAGTGATTCCAATGTAAAACAATCGGTTGTTTCGCGAAAGTTATTTTCCTGTTAAATTTACATGAAATATATTTATATTTTTGTAACAATTGTATTTAATTATTAGGTAAAAATAAATAAAATAAATCAGCTTCACGCTGTATCCCGCACACAGCGGTGTAGGCAGAGGGAACCTAGTGTTAAGACACCCCGCTCCCAGAACTCAACGCCGCGCTTTACCTCGACACCAGAGCGAAGAAATGGAAATATAAATTTATATAAATATTTCATCTCCTCTAGTGGGGATCGAACCCACAACCAGTCGGTTTCACAGCCACACTTTGTGCCACTACGACGACTGGCCTCAAATATTATGTATATTATACAATTAAATGTATATCTTATAGTGATTCAGTGGGACAGTGGGACCGTTCCACGATTATTGTCAATTCGGTTTCTATTATCGGTTTCTATGGAATATAATTCTTTGAGCCAAAAAATGGACATTAGAGTGTCTTCAGTTAGTGTTAAAATATTTTTTTCTTCACGTACTACCCGATTATGAAAATATTTTATGTAGGCGAAACTCAATACCGCGCTTTATTTTGTTACCAGTTTGGAAAAATTAAAATAAGTAGGAATCGAATCCACAACCATCTCGCTTACAGTTGAACGCTGTGTTATACTATATATTTCATATATAACGTATATATAATTAATTTTTAAAAAGAATGTACAAATATCTTAGCCATGCTCGTTCCCGGTCTCGGTCTCGGGAATTCCCCCGGCGTGAATGCCGACGGATTAGAACGTAAATCGTCGCGAGGCTACACATTGTTCCCATGTGTTTTGTTGAAGGATTTATATTTTTAGTGTACAAGTTTTATTTTTTTTCTTTTTCACGCTGTATCCCGAATATTGCAGGGTAGGCAGAGGGAACCCAGTGCTAAGGCACTTTATTCAACTTATTTCTCCTGATTATTTAGCGTGGACTGGCGGAGCTTAACGCCGAGTTTCATCTTGTTTGTAAACTGAGCAACGACAGCCGTAAATTAAACTGATGTACAAATATTATTATACTTTTTTAGCTTCACGCTGTATCCAGCACATATTAGGGTAGGCGGAGGGAACCTGAGAGCCTAATGTTAAAACTCTCTGTTCGCATTATTTCCCTTCTCCATTTTTCACTAAATTCTGGAGGCATTACTTGTTGAGCTCAACACCGGCGAATCTCAACACCGGGCTTTGCCTCGTTACCAGAGCGAGGAAATTGAAATATTAAATATTTAATTTTTACTAGTGGGAATCGAACCCACACAGTTGAAGAGGTAAGTAATAAATAAATTTCAATTTGTTTCCTACTCGACGAATTAAAATATTTAATAATTCAATTTCCTTTCTCTGGTAACGAGGCATAGCACGGCGTTGAATTCCACTTCTCAACAGGCAATTTCCCCAGAATTTGACAGAAAGTGAGGAACGCAAGTGTTTTAACAAAAACGGAGTGTCTTAACAAGGTTCCCAAAGTATAAGGTAAAGGTTAAGGTAGCAAAGTTCCCTGTGATATTTGCGGAATATAGCGTGAAGATGTATAAAAAAGATAAATTTAAACTTAATCACCAAAACATTAATAATAGTCAATAAATAAAACATTAGAAACGACTGTAATAAAAACAAATTCTCATTAAAATATATTTTTTTCTATATAATATTCTAATTTCCAATAACTCACTGTTTAATATTCATACTGCCCGAGTCGGCTTGTTCAAAGGAAGCGGTATACGATTATTGTACGGCTATCTTATTAATAAATGTAAATAATAATATGTCATAGGTTAATTAGCATTTTTTAATGTATAAAGGAAAGCGCGGCGTTGAGTTCCGCCAATTAACATGTAATGCTATCAAATTTCGGTGGAAATTGAGGGACTGAAGTGTTTTAATGGGAACGGAGTGCCTTGACACTCCGTTCTAGGAACTGGAAACTGGGAAATTTTCTTTCTTGAAGTTCAAGCGGAAGTGGGAGAGAACAGAATTTTCTATTTTACGTCCTAAAGTCAAAGTTGCGGGCGACGAGTAGTGAAATATAAAAGAAAACTGGTTTACGTTTTTTCTCGCATATACCAGAAGAAATAGACGGAACCTATTGTCAAAAAACTTTGTTTCGCGCATTTCATCCAATTTTCGTGTTATTGTGTGTTAAGTGGTGGAACATAACGCCGCACATTGTCAAATCCTACAGAAAAACATTGAAAAAACATAATAAGTATAAATATTATCATTCCCCCGAGCACAAATCGAACCCACTACCACAATACAGTCCCAAACAGGAAATTTCCATTAAAAAACAATTTAAAAATGGTATTAAAACAACAAAATATACCAGTTATTAAATAATGTATTTAATACGACGGTTTTATCTCAACTGAACGTAATTACAATAATTATGTTATAGAAAAAAATGAAGTCAACTAACAAGTTTAAACTTAACATATGTAATTTGTGCTACAATGTTATTATGAAATATCCTTATGGCACAGTAATTAACTATACTGATAAGTACTAATACGAATACTTATTTTAAGTTTTTTTTTATAGCGCAGTATCCCATAGCACATGGCAGAGTAGGCATCTCTGCCTACCTAGGAACCTAGTTCCCTAGGAAGCTATTTCCGTCACCCAATTTTCGCTGAATTCCTGAGGTGTTGCGTGTTAGTGGCGGAGCTCAACACCGCGCTTTGCCTCGTTACCAGAACGTCTCGATGCAACTGATGTATCATGTGTAATTATAATTGATAATTATTTCCATAATTGAGACAGTCGTGGCGCAGTGGCGCAGCTTGTAAACGCGACTGTTGTGGTAAGTATTTAAGTACTTTCATATAATTTATTTGCTCTGGTTACAAGAGAAGAAGAAGGTTCAACGGAAAGTGAAGTACATAGTGTCTTAAATTCAAATTCAAATTATTCTTTATTCAAAAAGACTTTCACAAGCATTTTTGAATCGTCGCATGAACATAAAGCTTCCACCGGTTCGGAAGGCAGTTCTGCTGAGAAGTGCCGGCAAGAAACTCAACAATTGCTATTTTTCAATGTTCAGGTTACAATTTTATTGCTTAATAAATATATAACACAGTGGTAGTTATCGTGCATGAAATTCAAATGATTTTAATTAAAAATATGTTTATCTTTAAAATATTGTTGAACAATATAATAAGCTTTTCTAATTAATATTGTTTTTACAGTTATTTTGAATTTCTTAACGCTAGGGTTCCCACTGCCTTAAACTTAACGCTAGGGTCCCACTGCCTACCATGTTATGTGTGAGCTATAGAAATATCCTTTTAATCACGGAGGCGAAGTCGCAGATTATATTGCTTTTGATTATTTTCTGTATGAATCATATACACCGCAGCTGCAACCCATCGATAAGTATTTTGGTTACAACTTTTGCATCATATTTAGATAATATCATTATATAACCTTGTTAGGAAATTTTTATTTGGTTAAGGATTGAAAAATATTTAGAAATAAAGGCCATAAAGTGTGACTGTTAAATCGACGGGTTGTGGGTTCGATCCCCACTCGAGGTAGTGAAATATTTACTTACATTTATATTTTCAATTTTCCGCTCTGGTGTCGAGGCAAGGCGCGGCGTTGAGATCCACTACTCAACACGCAATGCCTCCAGAACTCGGCGGAAAGTGTGTCTTGGTGTGGAAGGAAATGGTGGGTCTTAACACTAGCTACCCTCTGCCTACCCTGTTGCTTGCGAGATACAGCGTGAAGCTGATTTATTTCATTTTTTTTCAGATTTAATGTATAAAAAATGTAACGTAGCAAGATTCGAACCCGTGCTCTTGAACGTTTTGTTCTATTCAATACGTGATTATGTTATCTATTAGGTATATTATACCCATGTCAATGTTCTTATTTAAAGCTTAAGCTTTAAATAAATATATGGAAAATCCGCGAAAAAATATTTTATTATAATCTCTGTACAGAATAAAAAAATGTTATTGTACTTTCAACTGAGCTTCTATTCTAATTACGATTTTTTTTATTTAAATAGAACAATATGTTTAGTTAGACTTTGAGTGACTTATGATATTTTGTTATAAAACTAAAAAGAACAAAAATAAGAAAAACCATTTTATAAGAAGGTTACTTAATAAAACTTCATTTGATAATAAATTGGCATATAGTACTCATTAAAAACACCAGAGATCAGTCGTGGCGCAGGAACACAGAGTATGACTGTAAAACCGACTGGTTGTGGGTTCGATCCCCACTCGAGGAGATGAAAGTTTTACTTAAATTTATATTTCCATTTTTTGCTCTGGTGTCGAGGCAAAGCGCGGCGTTGAGTTCTGCCACTGAACACGCAATGCCTAAAGAATTCGGCAGAAAGTAGGGAACGGACTGTCTTAACACTAGGTTCCCTCTGCCTACCCTGCTGTGTGCGAGATACAGCGTGAAGCTGATTTACACTACTCACATTTTTCTTCAAAAAGGTTTTTTTTACCATAAACAGATTTGAATCCACACTCAACTTAGAATATAAATGACAACATTTCCGTACGACGGTAAACTTTAAATAGTGACGTATATCATCGTATAATTTCATATAATAGCATCTAGAAATGCAATTACGGCTGCATAGAACATTTAAAGCGGATTGCGGCAAACTCAAGATAAATACTTTGCGTTACTCCGCCGTTTACTGTTGGAAATGTATTATATTTATGACGTCACTGTATAGTACATATTATTTAATGAAGTGATGTTTTCTTATATGTCTTCCGTGTTTTGTAGGGACGACAATCTAGGAACAATCACTACTTTCTTCATTTTTAGGATTCTGTTGGGTTTGAGTAAAAAAGGTATTCTTGTAAGATTTAGAATTTAATCACAAATGTATAGTTTTCAGATTTTTTCCTGAACTAGTATCTGTGGATGCTAGCTGCCAAATTTCATAATTCTATGTTAACCGGAACACACACTATAAATTTTTAATTTCCTTTGTAGTGTCCATATGTCGTGTAGAAATCCATTTTGTTTTTCAGGAAATCATGGGGCCGTAGATGTAGACGTATATAGTTTGAATTTCAACTTGATATCTCTTAGCTTTCTTGAGATAAAGTCTTCTTGACAGACAGACAGACAGGCAGACAGATGTTAAAATTGTATATTTGTGTTTTGGCATCGTGTAAATAACTATTGTGCACTAGGAAAAAAACAGTTGTTGATGTCACAAACGAACCTTTTAATTTTATTTCAGTTTTCAGTTTATAGACATTTATTCTCAATAAGACCGAAGCCACTTACTCGAGAATAATACTTTAAAATACAATAGTTAAGTTGTCGTTGTCAACTGTTACATTTACATATATAGTTTATTATTAAATTGATATTTTTTTTATTTATGAACCGAATTTAATAAAATAAACTCTATATGTTAATGGAAGCTTGCCAAAATCCAATAATGAAAACTAAATTTAAATCAGTTTAGCCGATTCTAAGGTTAGCGTGAGCAAATGCACAGACAGACAGACATACATAATAAAAATCATTGTTTTGGGTTCTATTACACTAAGAAAGATCTCCAATATTTTTTTTTCTTATATATCTTCCATGTACAGACACCGATCTTTTATGAATTAATTACACGTATAGATTTATTAATATCTATGATAGCACAATGGAGCAATATCTGGCTATGAATGCGGTTGTGAGCTTGATCCCAAATCGGAGGATGATAAGTAAGATGTGGAGTTGAGTTCCGCTACTCAATACACAATGTCTCGAATTATTCAACTGACTTCGAAAAAAGCAGAATGTCTTGACAATATATTGTTTCTTTAATTGAACCATGTCTTGGGATAATTTAATTAAATTCAACCAAACAAAGTGTTCAGCTATATAATTTAAATATAGTTTTATATAGATTCGAATTGGTTACGTTTATGAAAATGAAAAAAATAAATAAAAATTAGCTTAACGCTGCGTCCCGCATACAGCAGGGTAGGCAGAGAGAACATAGCGATAAGACATTCCGTTAGCCACTTTCCGCCGAATTTTTCGAGGCATTGCGTGTTAAGTGGCGGAACTCAACGTCACCGACCACAAGCGTCTCGTTTAGTCACACCACGCCACTGGGCTACGACGGCCTCAACTAAAACACACCTTTACTAAAATGATTTCAACAAAAATCACCATCATCTATTAAGAAACCACAACCACTAGTCTCGTCCAATTAAGCAATTATCACATCGGAGTATGCAATATCCTATAGCTTGATAACATTTCGTATACATCCGACCTAAAAACCGTTAACAACATATTTACATAATAGTAACTAGTATTAGAAAAAAACCGGACAAGCGCGAGTTGGGCTCGGGCACCGAGTGTTCCATATAAAAATTGGAGGTCTTTTGGGCTGTTTTTGAAATTCGACTTCCAATACCAAGCCCTTTTACCTGATATCTGACTTGAACTAGCAGCTTCTTCAAATTTTAGGCTATTATTTTTTAGAATTTAACCCAAAATGTGTAGTTTTTAGATTGTTTGAACTTGTAGTTACTACCTGTAAATGCTAGCTGCCAAATTTCACAATTCTAGATCATCCGGAAGTACTCTATACATTTTGATTTTCTTTTAGTGTCAAAATACGCATTTTTTGCGGTATTAACGGCCACATCTTTTTTAAAGTAAATGTGGAAATACATTTTTTTTAACCTTCCTGTACCCGCGCTAAATAGTGTAATACCTGTACCCGCGCACGGTGTAACGGACCGAAACCTTAAAATCCGTAACTTTGATTTTTTTGGGAAACCTATTGGAAACTTATATTGTATTTAAAGTTAGGGATATGTTTAATAAATTAAACCATTTTTTTTACAATTATTTGCATTTATTATTGTTGCACAGTCTTCAGAAACAGCTATTGAAAAACATTAGTTATTCTTACAAACTAAGATAAAATGAACCAAAATTAAAATTCTTCTTCAACATAACATAAAGATCTTCGTAAATCTTCTAGATAACAGAACTAGGAATAATAAAAAAAAATCTAATCCTCTTGAGATTCATTACTATAGCAATAAGAGCAAACCATAACCGCGTGTTCCAAACAAAAATATTTTTTGCAAGTAAGGCAGTTGTAACGCGTTTTACGGTTTTTTTTCGAACTACAAAAGCTACAACGACCTTTGCCCAAGTTGTTAGCGGTACCTGATGATTCTGGACCGTCTAGTTTGCAGATTTCAGCACACCTTTGTCGTATCGTTCCAAATATCACCTGCTTCTTTCAAGAATGTAGCTTCACCTTTCACGCCTGGTTGTTCAGTCACTATATTCCGTACACGTCTTCTGCCCATCACCAACGGAGCAGTTTTATTCCACTTTGTTTGAGAATCTTTCCCAAGGTAGGTACCTCGTTCATCCTCTAACTCACTCTCGGAGTCACCTTCCTGTTCGGTATCCGTATTTTCTTCTCTAACTTCAACGTGATCTTCCACCTCGCTGTCATTTTCATCCTCGTAATCTGTATCCTGTCCAGCTTCATCCAACATTAGTCTTATCTGCTCCTCATTCATTATCACGCCCATAAACGAAGCTCTAAAACAAAAATATTTTTTTTTATTCAATATTTAGCATAAATACTCTGAAATATCATAATAAAATTAAGGTTAAACTATGGTAAAAATGTATACGAGTAAACTTCTTTACAAAAAATATGCAAACTATAAAATAAATCTACGAAAATCATGAAAAATAAAAAATATTACTCACCAAAAATAATAACACGTGTACCCGCGCCGGTCTCTGGCACAGAATGACGCTCAGTTCACCCAAATGTGGCCCCCACTCAAGGTCACACGTCACGTCAATTTCACGGTCGTATCAAATTAGGCAAGTACTAGAAAGTTCTTAAACTAGCATTATTCGTTCTTTATTTAAAATGGAAAAATCATTCTGTCGGTCTCTCAGACAAACGCGCGGGTATAGGAAGGTTAAGGAAATCAAGGGATTGTGATTTGACTATATGGTTAGAACTTGAACTTGATATCTTCAAGCATTCCTGAGACAAAGACTATTGACAAACAGACGGACGGACGGACAACAAAATGATCTTATAAGGCTTCCTTTTCCTTTCCTTAAAGTTTCCTCTCAAAGTGCGGAAACCTAAAAATCTGTTTAATAGCGTTATTTTCACACATTTCTTACATTTTTTTGGGTATAGAAAAGGGAAGTATAGGATCATTTTGTTGATTGTCAGTTTATCTGTCTGTTAGTCTGTCTATCTGTCTTCCTGTTTTTCTATCAGCCAAGATTATATTTTTTTTAAATAGCGTGGACGTATTAAACTCAAATTAATATCAAATATCATGGTCTACTACAGTCTCTTGGAGAACGTCGTCGTCTGCTATCATTTATCTCGTTACATGAGACATTATGAGATAAAGAAACAAATTGAATTTGAAATTAGTAAACAATTGACACTTTTTCATCTTCAAAGTATATCATATATCCCACACCAAAGGGAAAGAAAGATAAAAATTATAAAATACTCAGTTTTTTGGATTCTTTTAACTAATTTGTTCTTGCATTTTTTTGCATTGTAAATTGAATTAATCGAGAATGGCCTCATCACTTTAATCGTTTCGACGTTACCCACCGTTCCTACAATCAGATGCTTTCGGCCACTTAGAAGGT
Source organism: Heliconius hermathena (assembly GCA_013403705.1). Taxonomy (NCBI): domain Eukaryota; kingdom Metazoa; phylum Arthropoda; class Insecta; order Lepidoptera; family Nymphalidae; genus Heliconius; species Heliconius hermathena. The sequence continues at coordinate 19,175 of JAAIXJ010001774.1, read as the reverse complement.
GTCATACGCAACTTTTTAGTAATTTTTCGTAATTTTTATTTGATCTCACGAGCAAAAAAGCATGTAAAAGCTAGTTTTATGTATAAAGTATAAGGTAAACAACGGACAAACAGATTATATATTTTCAACAGATTACACATCATGGTAGGCAGAGGTAACCTAGTGTTAAGACACTCTGTTCCCATCGAGACACTTCTGTTTTCCACATGGCGTTCCGCCGAATTTTGGATGCATTGCGTGATTCAAACACTCACATAAATATTAGATACATACATACATACAGACATTATATCGGTCAAATGGCGGCGTGCAGTCGGCTAACGGAGTTTATGATATGATTACTATAAATGGGGCGAATCGGGAGCACAAATTAAGATGCACTGTACTACTACTACTAGTAGGTACTTGTATTACGTGTTGTATAAGGACTAGTAATTACTTTACGTTTTACGTATGAAGGATATGTGTATATATAAGTGAAAAATAGATATTTTATAGGTTTTAGGGTTCCGTTTCTCAAATTGTGAAAAGGGAACCGGATTAAGGATCACTTTGTTGTGGACGTAGTTAGCTCTTAGAGCACAGCATTAAGCTTCTAAATCAACTTAATCAAGAGATATAAACATTTATGCATCGATTTTGCTGCATTTTGTTCGAAATTCTCCGCGTATTTAAAATCTGTAGGGACCCGTGGACCTACAGTTAGGAAATTTGGCACGAAGTTAGTGAACTTACAGCAACAAAATGAGTGAGAATGGGCAAACTTAAGTATGTCAACTTTAATAAGTTTTACAAGATATTAGTGCGGAAGCCATGGTGGGCAAGTCCGACTCGCACTTAACCGGTTTTTTTTTATTTCACGCTTTATTCCACATAGCTATACATTGAAAATACCTAAACACTACGTTCCCTTTCTGCTCTAATCTAAATTTAACTTAAACTCCAACTTTCTTTCTAATGACGATTACAAACTGCGGCTACAGCTCCGGATCTAATGGAAATGAAAGAATTAACAGTCGTAGAACATCGAAACGAATAACTACCATAATGGTAATATGGCATAAGTGCTTAGCTTGTAGCGACTGTAATTGCGAAAGGTTGTGAATTCGAATCCCACATTATTTTCATGCAATGCATCCAGAATTAGGTGGAAAGTTGGAAACGAAAGAAGTCTTAATGGGAAAAGAGTACCTTAACACTACATTCCCATTCCCACTAGGTTCCCGATGCCCAAGCTATGTGCGGTATACAGACTGAAGCTAAAAAAAGCATAATATTAGAGCTAGCGTTCAACTAAAAAAGCTCCACTTTACTCTAATAAAAGTTTTAAATTATCATAATACCAAGGTCAAATGGAATATAAGAGTTATTTTTCTACATTTATAATAATAATATATCCATATATATGGGAATGAGTAAACAGCATCTGTCCAATGACTAATATATTATATTTACTCCTAGTATCCGCGAGTTTAATCGAAAGACCTTGTAAAATTACAACCACTAGGATTGCATTATCTCCTGTCATATACCTACTTTTAATATTATAAAATTATATTTTATTATATAAATGTTATTATTTTAATGTGTGATGTGGTGTTAGTTTTTACATAACTGTTTTATATTATATTTTATACGATTATTTAAGAAATAACATTATAAAATATGCGCCAGTCGTGGCGCAGGGGCACAAAGTGTGACTGTAAAACCGACTGTTGTGGGTTCTATTTCCATATTTACTTAAATTTATATTTCCATTTCTTCGCTCTGGTATCGATGCAAGGCGCGGCGTTGAGTTCTGCCACTTAACACGCAATGCCTCCAGATTCCGGCAGAAAGTGGGGAACGGAGTGTCTTAACACTAGGTTCCCTCTGCCTACCCTGCTGTGTGCGGGATACAGCGTGAAGCTGATTTATTTTTTATTTATTTTACTTGTTTAATAAAAATATCTTCTCTATTTATCTACATATATAAAAGAGATGGAGAGAGGTCAGTTTTCTGTCGGTATAGAATACCTGTTATATATACTATGGAGAATGATCCCAGTTTATTTGATTTGGCCATTTGACCATTCTCTTTTTATCATCATTTCTTCCGCCTCTGGAGTAAATATCACCTGCACCACCCGCTTGCAGTTTTGTCGTGTAACGCCTCGTACGTTTAAGATATGGATGATCTTCCTCTTGATGTGTTTCCTGAGCGCTATTATTTGGAAGCTTCTTATTCGTGGCTCTGGATCACAGGCGTGAGACTGTCAGTGTAAATGGTTGTTGGTTCGATGCTTACTCTGAAATATTTAATATTGTTGGCATGGCGTTGAGCGCCACTCAACACGCAATGTATTCAGAGTTCGGAAGAAAGTGGGGAACCAACTTCCCTATGCTATGTGCGGGATAGAGGGTGAAGCAAGAAATGGGTATTAAAAATTTTACATTTTAATGGAAGTTATGGGCTTAAAGAAAGCCAATGCTGGCAAAATGGATGACAGAACAAAATAATCTCGATCGATCAACGATTAAAAAAAAATCTTGAAATATTAATTCAGATGAACCGCGGCGTTGAATTACTCACCTGCAATGTCTCGATAATTTGGCAAGAAATAAGTAACGAAATGTCTTAATGTTCGCAAACCGGCCCTGCTACATACGAGAACCTAAAAAAAATAAATATAAATGAGAACCCCCCACTCTATAACCACACAACAATTGAGCTTAAACGGTGTTTTTCTTTTAATAAATAATTAAAATGACGCACTAATTGGCATATATACTAGCGGCATTGTTTTTTGGCACTGTCACCGCAAGCCGCAGTGTGTGCCATTGACCCATACTATCATTTGTTTTAGCCTGTTATCTATAGATAAATACGAAATTGAATTTCCTTATTTATATGACGAAATTGTTTGTGATAGTGCTGTGGCGTAGATGGGCAGTGATTGGTGATGATGATGATGATGTGATGATGATAATGTGATGATGGTGATATGATGTAGTTTCGAATCCCACTTAGGGTGATGATTTGTATGACAATATATTTTAATTATTTTACTTCTTTGGTTTTAGTTGGTAAGACAATGTGCGGCGTTCAGTACCACCGCTAATTACGTAAACATCACAATGTTTCGTAAAGTGAAAGACATTTAATATACATAATGAGGCCAGTCGTGGCGCAAAGGCGAGTGTAAATGCAACCGGTTGTGAGTTCGATACCCATTCGATGAAATAAAACATTTATTATTTTTATTCCCTCACTCAGGTAACTAGGCAAAACGCGGTGTCGAGTTCCGCCACTCAAAGAATATGCGAAAAGTGAGGAACGGAAGTTATGGGTAAGAAATGTCTTAATATTAGGTCCCCAGGTTCCCCACCTACCTTGTTATGTACAAAATACAGAGTGAAGCTAAAAATAAATATACATAACCCGTCGTATTTGAAACAGACTGCCTATATTAACGCAATTTACTGCGAAATCAAGATGTCGACTATTATAATGAATCATCGACGTCGTATCTTTATAAATTGTAAAGAATTTTTATTTCAACACATTACTTAAATTTTTTTTAGTAAAAAAATTAAAAATTAAATTAGCTTCACGCTGTATCCCGCACACAGCAGGGTAGGCAGAGGGAACCTAGTGTTAAGACACTCCGTACCCCATTTTCTGCTGAATTCTGGAGGCATTGCGTGTTGAGTGGCAGAACTCAACGCCGCGCTTAACCTCGACACCAGAGCGAAGAAATGGAAATATAAATTTAAGTAAATATTTCATCTCCTCGAGTGGGGATCGAACCCACAA